>JAJPUD010003286.1:247252-258905 GCA_023553655.1 Myrmecobius fasciatus | reverse complement strand
ACAACAAAAAAGGTGAAAATACTATGTTGTGATCCACATTCAGTCCCCACAATCCTCTTTCTGGATGCAGATGGCTCTCTCCATCACAAGTCTATTGGAAATGGTTTGAATCACCTCATTGTTGAAAAGATATATGGCAGAAATTTTTAAAGATCGTGGTGAGTAATGGAATTATTAACCAAGAGAAGAGAGAGGGAGAAATAGTCCAATTTGGGAAAGAAATGTGCCCTTGAGATTTCCAAGTAAGATTAAAATCCAAAATTTTACAAGTTTATTGAAACCAAAAGGGCCTTTGAAGTTTGCTCACCCATCAGCCTTATTTCCTGGGGGAGCAGGGTGGAGAAAGCCATTTAACAATATTTAAAGCTTTTAAAAAGTACTATCTTTACCCATGCTGCTTAAACAAAATTTTCTTGCATTATCACATATCACAACAAATGCTTCATGAAGTGTGATGGATAAATAGAAAGAATAGGGGATCTGGAGTAAGAAGACCAACCACACAATCTTGACTCTATATAGTATTCATATATAATAATAGTTATATGACTTTGTGCAAGTCATGGAACATATTGGGTTTAGCTCTCTCATCTATAAAATGAGGGGGTAAGAGTAGATGAACTCTGAGGTCCCTAGTAGCTCCGAATATCTATGATCTTGTGACCTATGAAAAAACGACAAAATTCACACACACACATACACATACACACATATATACCACACACAAAACAACTTTGCCTGGGAACAGAGGGGATTTCCTAAGAGATTTCTAGCAAACTAAGTTGTCCAAGATAATGGGAAAACCCCTTTCTTATCTCTTTCAAAATCAGCTTTTCACAGAATGAAAAGACATTTCTTTAAGCAGTTCATCCTTATTACTTGTCAGTTTCATAGTTTATCTTTTGGTTGGGAGGAGAGCCATTCTTTTCCTCTACCCCATAGATGCCAGGAGACAAAAATTTATGAAACTTTCCTTTGGTTTTTTTTGGACCATTCATCCTCCTTTCTACTCTCCTTGTTGTTCTCCCCACCTCCCCACCTTTTTTTTCCTATTTAAATGATTATGAAAAAGTACAATCCATTTTACTGATAGAGACCAGGATGACTAACTAGAATGACTGATGATGTCTAAATCAAACATGCGAATATTAGAGAATGGTTCAGAAAACTTCATCACATTCAGTGTCTTCAAGCAAGAAGGGGACATGAAAGTAATCTTCAAGTCTTTGAAAGACTGTTATATAGAAGAGTAATTAGACTTGTTTTTCCTGTCTACTGAGAGCAGAATAAGGAACAATAGATGGAAAATGCAGAGATGCAGATTTAGGCTTGACATCAGGAAAGATTCCCTAATAATTAAGTTTGTCCAAAAAGTTGATAGGACTGTCTAGGTAGCTTATGAATTCCCTGGAAATTCTGGAAGTCTTTAATCACATCTAATGACAACTCACTGAGCACATGATAAAGGGAGTTCTTAGTAGGGTACTTACCTAGTCTTCTCTAATTTTGCAATCTATGACCTTAGAGGTCATTTGTTTAGCTTTACTCATTTTACATATAAGGAAACTAAGGCCATCAAAATTAAATAATTTCTCCAAGGTGACTTAAAGAATCAATGGCCAAGCTATAATTTGATCCCAAGTCTCTTAACTCCTCTTCTATATTTCTGTCCATTATGCCACACTGTCTGCTATTTGACTCAGGAGAAAAGAGTTAGAGGATACTAATTTAACTTGCCACTTCAGGTTAATTATTAAGTAGCTTGTTATAAGCGTTTCAGATGACCTATGCTCAGGGAAGTACTTTTATTATATACTTTTCATCATAACGATCTGACAAATAAAGGAAAACTTTTTTATGTTGCTTTTGGATTTTAGTCACATTGATTATTAGCATGTGGATAGTAGCAACCATGAATATAGAAGGAAGTTTGTCCAACTTGGCTTATATCTTAATATGGGGGGGGACATCTTTCTGGTGAGAGGTATTAGGGTTCTTTTTTAATCTCTAAATCCTATGAGATACTCAGCCACATCCTTTGATTTTGAGACAAGAGGTTATACTTTAAAATGCAGATTTCTTTGATTTTCAAAATCCCTGTAGATTTTTAGGTTTGTAAAAATGTCTGCTTATAAAGTTAACTTGAAGACTAGTCCTTCATTCCAACATGTGGCCTTTGTGGAAGTAAGATGTGCCCAGAAAAGTCTCCCCTCCCTAAACTGGCTGGAACAGTTGCCGGATGTGGAGAGTCACAAGAATCACCAGTGATCCCCACAGGCCACAGCAGCTCACATCTGCCTGAGTTGGAGGGTAAGAGAATTCCATGGAAGTATGCAGACCACTGGGAGTATATGCACTCCTGCCTTCAGTTTTGTGCAAACAACTTCAATAAGAAAGGTTGGCCCAATGTCCATTGTTGGAATTCTAGCTGGTCTTGTGAAGGAACTTGAGTATAAGAAATAGAGAAAGAGAAAGTTGTGAAAAAGAAGGGAAGAAGTTGTGGTTAACAGGAGCAGTTTTGGGAAAGTTAATTCCAGGAGAATGTCACTGCAGTACACATGGTTACTATCCCCTAAAAAACATCACCCCCCAACTCATTTTTATTTCATTTTCATTTACCACAAGACCTGAAGTCCCAACAGAATTATTATTATTATTATTATTATTATCTTGGCATTAACAATCCACTTCTTTTTAAATTGAAGACACCTCTAGGAGGATTAAAGAATCATCAGTCATTAAATTCAGTTTGCTTTTCTTTTAACACCTAACTGAGAACATCTGTGCAGAAGGCTTTTGAAGTTGGATCCTTATGGGGAGGAGTATGATTTTGGAGAACTTTGTATGTGTGACTGGTTTGACTGGAATACCTCATGGGAAGGTTTAGAGGCAATGTGTAGGTCCTAAATCTCCGAATAGAAGAAAGGAAGGCAGCAAGAGTGGGACAGAAATATATTATCTTAGAGTGAGAAGTGACCTTAGAGACAATCTGATTTTTACAATTGTGGAAAATGAGGTTGAGAGAAGAAAAGTGACATGACCAAGATTACACAGCTGATGAGTAATTCCAGAAAGAGAATCCATATCTTCTGGCTTACAGTCAAATTAGCTACATAAGAGAATACACAAAATAAACTGAACTCATTTAAAAATTTTGTCTGGAATAGTATCTAAGGGGAAGGAAGACTTCTTTATCACAGGGCCCAAGCACTCATCAGTCAATTAGTCATAGCAGAACTATTTTGTTATGAGTAAACAGATTTTGGTAGACTAACTGGAAAACTTACCTCCACCTACTGCATTACTAGACACTAAGCAACTTGGGGGCAGGCAATGAGTCTTATCTAAATTTCGTTCTCACCTTTTAAGTAGTGTATTAGTCAGAATTCAAACTCAATTCTTTCAGACTCCAGGCTCAGCACTTTAGACTATGCTGCCTAGGATAGAATAAAGGGAAACCTATATATTTTCTTATTTGTAAGGGTTGACAACCTCCTTGAAATCTTTAAACTCTTTATAATATCTTGTTATAAAATATAGTTTATTTTAAATCTGGAAATAATATAATGATCCCTAAGGTTCATTTGTTTCATACCTCTTCAGTTTTAAGGAACATATTTTAGATGAAAAGTTCTCAATTATGTTACAATAACTCTGAGCTCCAAGCTAGAAAAATTCCCAATATTTAGGGAGTAGTAGAATGAGTATTGATACAAAGGGAATAAACAAAGCAAGAAAACAATATATATCATGACTACCATAATATTAAGAATCACAGAAAAATCAATTGAAAATAAAACTAATCAAAAATAAATGTTGCAAAACATGAACAAGCTTTGTCCCAGAGGAGAAATATGAGAAGTCATTATATGAAGTCATTTAATCCAGCCCCTTACAAGCATGAAAATATATAGGTTTGTTTTTGTTTCTAGCAAGACCGTATAGTGCCTGAAGTTCTGGACTTACAGTCTAAAAGAACAGAGTCTAAATCCAAATGTTAGAAAAAAGCTTATTGCTGACTCTATGATAGCTTACAATCTTGCAACATTTTAAATGGTGATTAGGCAGCTAGGAGATATAGTGCATAGAATTACAGACTTGGAGTGAGAACAGACCTGAGTTTGAATCTAGCAGATACTTACAGCCATGTGATCTTGAGCAAATCATTTTACCTCTTCTAGCCTCAATTTTTTTCATCTGTAAAATGGGGATAATAAGAGCACTTGCCTTACACAAGTTGTATAGGGATGAAATGATATAGCATATGTTAACAGGCTTTGCAAACCTTAAAGGACTATGGAGGGAAAGGGATTAAGGTGGAATGAGGAAAGCACAGGAGCAGAAGTAGTTGAGAGAGAAGGAAGGACTATGGTGATTACGCCACAGGAAATAGTTGACCTGGCAGGAGGTTATGATAACAAATTACTACCCTTAACTGTAGTTCCTTATTTGTCTCACAAAAGGTAAAGAGCAACATCAAGTTTTAAAGAAAGCTAAAATCTTGAAGGTGGGAGGTGGGATTTAGAGGGAAGATGGCAGGCAAAATGGGCCATGGAGTAATTTTTCAAATATAGACTATTTACTTTCCTGTGTGGCCTTTCTGCAACACACAAACCACATGTTTCAAGTCCCTGGAGCCTTTTCGGCTTGTTTTTCTCATACTGGTCACTGTTTAAGGGAAGTCATGGAATTTCCTTAAACAGTCTACCCACTTCTCCTTGGACCTTAATGAGATTGATAGAAAATCTGCAAATGCTTTAAATTAATTCCATAGTACTGCAGAATGAGTCATTTAACTACTGAGGTGGGAAGGAGAGGCAGCCAGTAACAAAATAGGTAGACTAAGAAATATGGCTCTCATGAGCTCACAAAGTACCTTCTTTGGATGAGTACTGGGTGCCATATTCCCACTGCCTGGATCTTTATTTCCCATTTATAGGTGAAGGAATTTCTACCTCAATACCTTCCAAATGGGAACATATTCCACAATATTTCCTTTGGGCTGTTAGACTATCCTACTTCAGACAAATTGGAAGGGATGAGGGGAAAAAACTGTTTTTCAGGCGGCCTGTTTTCTCTATCAATCAGCAGTAGAGCTCAGTGGCCAAGTCTTCTGAGTTGCAGATGTAGCTGCAAAGCCAGAGTCACTCTCTTCAAATCAATTTGGTTTCAATCAAGACACTGAGAAAGTCAGAACCCTGTGAATAGATGTATCCCCTCTAGCCCTATCCCCCACATCTGCCTGTCTAATGGGAGACAGGGGGGGGGGAAAGTAACATGGCACTTCACTGAGTAACTATGTTAGTTTCTAATCACTCCATTTTCTTACTTTCCTGGCTGGATTAAATGTTGCCTATGGTTTTTTGGGTTTTAGCATGCATAGCTCCCTCTGACTCAAAAAGAAGTCCCGAGCTGTGCAAAGTACCTAAAAACAAAGAAATTGATCTGTAGCTTAGAAGACACGTGCATTTGAAATATGTATGTGCATATCATATGCTTCCAAACACAGCATGACTTCCTCCTGGTCCTGAGATGGAATTAGCCTCTTCAAGCAGCAAGTGGGTCAACCAGCTTTGGCTTACATCAAGTCAGAGGCCTGGAAGGGACCTCGAGAAATTTATTTAATTAATCTTCTTTTCTTTAGATATGACTATATCATGGGACCACCTAAGCCTTCCTTTAATCCATAATATAAAGATATGAAAAAAGTAGATACATTTTTGAAAGATATTTTACACCAGTTCTATAGTTTTCAAAATACATTAAGATTGTGGGTAATGAGGCAATGTGGGCAATATTCACTGATATCATCAATTCAATTTTTAAAATCCAGCAAGCATTTATTAAGTGATTATTATGTTGGACTAGGTTCTGGGAATAAAAAGACAAAAACAAACTCCATTAAAGGAATCTCTATTCTATTGGGAGGAATATCTTTCATCTGGAGAACTAAGATAGTCTTCTAATTCATATTTCTGCCTGCCTCTAGGCAGGATAAATCACCTATTCTGCCTGACACTTCAAACAACTGACTCCAACCAAGTTTTTCCAGACTGTTTTCATATTTTTCTTCTTCATGTACTTTATAGTCATCCAACTTGGCTTATTTGTCCCTTAGACAATGTCCACTTTCTCACCTTTGTGGCTTTGCATAGAGCTGTTCCCTATATCTGGAATGCACTCCTTTCTCATTCATATTTCTTGGAATCTTTAGCTCTCTTCAAGCACTTCTTATCAAGTACCATCAGCCCCAGGAAGCCTTGAAAGAGCTCTCCAGTTGTTAGTGTTTCTCCTGCTGAAATTTTGTATTTACCTTATATCTAGTTTGTATTGGTTTATTTATGCAAACATGTTGTTTTTCCTCCCAAGAATGGAAACTCCTTGAGACCAACAGATACTTTGATTTTGTTTGCGTAACCTTAGCATTGGGCACAGTGCCTTGCTCACATTAGCTGCTTTATAAATGTTTATTGAATTAGTGAATGAATGAATATATTCTAAACACAGGGTAGGGTTTATGTTATGGGATTTAGGCAGAAGATTGGACATTAAATGCCAGGTTGAAGAGTTTTTATTTCATCTTAGAGGTAACAGGAACTGCCCAAAGTTCTTAAGCAGAAGAACTTCATCAGAGCTATGTCTTACATACTTAGCCAGGATAATAGCCCTTTCTATAATGTCAAACATTGCTAAGCTCAGTGAATGGCATCAAATGGCATCATATATATTCACCTAACCATGCATACTTCCCTCATTAATATAATTTCTCACAGAAATTAAACAGAAAGAAAAGTCAAAAGAGAGCTAAAATTTAATTGAATTCAATAAACATTTATTAAATGTCAGTTTGTGCTGAGATTGCTAACTTTTTTTAAGGTCATACAGTATTTTCCTTTGATCAGGGTACAGGGTGTGAGTGGCACCTAAGTCCATCAGGCAAAGTGATTGACTATCTTAACTTCTTGGAATACCTAGTACACTTCAAAGATCAATTCATGTGTCATTGCCCACAGGCCTTCAGACTCCCATAGTTGTTACCTCTCTGAGCTCCTCAAATTTATGTCAACTCATTTACTTTATGTTAATTCTAGTAATCTCCTTGAAGGAAGGCATAGTTTTTCATTTGTCATTATATCCCCAGAACCTAACAGTGCTTTAGTTACTGAAGTTATTTAATAGTTTGCTGTTGTTGTTCAGTCATTTTTCAGTCATGTTTGACTCTTTGTGACCCCTATTTGGTGTTTTCTTGGCAAAGACACAGAAGTAGCTTACCATTTCTTTCTCCAGCTCATTTTACATATGAGGAAACTGAAGCAAACAGGGTTAAGTGACTTGCCTAGGGTTATACAGCTAGTAAGTATTTAAGGTCACATTTGAACTTAGGATGAGTTCCTGACTCCAGGGCCAGCACTCCATGCACTATAGAATCACCTAGCTGTCCATTCATAATAGCTTGCTGAATGGAATTCATATCACTGGTGGTATCTGGAGATGGCAACTGAATACTACCATTTGTTCAAAACTTTCCCTAGAAAAGTGCATCTTCTCCTCAATGCCTTTTGATCATAGATATATAAAAAAGACCTTAGTCATTTCTCCCTCATTTTATAGATGGGTAGAATGAGACCCACAGGAGTTAAATCACTTGCACAAAGTCAAAGGGGATAGTAAATAATAGAGTTGGATTTTGAACCTAAATCTTGATTTTAAATCTAAAATTCTTTCCACTGCAATCATGCCAGAGGCACCAAAGCTCATACTTATTTTCATGGCTCTATCGTACTAATAATTACTGGAGAATAATAATAACTCACATTTGTATAATTATGAAATGTTTTACATAAATGATCATTATATTCATTATGCATCTTGTAGATAAGAAGCTAATATTATCCTTCTATCATAGATGAGAAAATTGGGGCTTATTGGAATGAAGCACCTTATCTAGAGGCAGACATCTAGGAAATGTCTGAGGAGGACCTCAAACTTCTGTCTCCAAGGTCAAGACATCCCACTGTGCCCTGGATGTCTCTCAAATGAATGTTTTTGAAGATGGCACAAAGTTGCTGCTGTTTCTTTTATTAATGTATATTAAGCTGGCAGGAAAACAGTCCTGAGCAAGGCCTAATAACTCTGAAAAAATGAAAGAACAGCCCTGCTTCTCACATTAGATACTGGCACTACAAGATGGTGGTAGTCAGGCATAAAAAAATCTTAGCTCAATGCCCAGAGTCAAGATGTAACTTAAGCCACTCAGAAAAAATCCTAGGTATTAAGCATTTCTTGGCCAAGGTTCTTCAGAAAGCCAGTGTGAGAAGAGCCAAAAGGGCATTTTATTTTCCAAAATACAAATGCCTTTGGTTAAGGAATCTTTTGTTTTCTTTTAAAAAATTAACATTTTTATTGATGGTTATTACTTTTATATCTCAGTCATATCTAAATATACAACACACCCCCATTCTTTGCCCGTGGAATCTTTTCCCTTTGTAACACAAAAAATTAAATAGAATCAACCAATAGTGCTCCCATATCTGATAGCACACTCAACACTCTGTATCCATAATTTTTCACATCTTTAAGGAAAAGGGGTATAAATGAATTTTTTAATTTCTTTTCTGAAGTTGTAATTGGTCATTACACTTATACAGTGTTTGTATCATTGCTTTAATGGTATTTTTTAGGAACTTTCTATTCATCTGCTTCCTCATCTTAATATACAATATTGTTCAGCAATAAGATGAAAAGCCATGATTATTATTGTTTTTGTCTAGATACCTATCTACTCACAACTATTGTTTCTAATAATTTCCCACCATCATTGTCTTTTTCATCTTTATGTTCAGCTCTCATAGTGAAATGAAAGATAAAAATGTATACCTCTGTCTTACTTTCTCCAGAGCTTTATTTGGGATTGTTTAATGAAATCATCTAGAAAAATGTTCGATGATAGGCAGGGGAAGTGGAAGGATGTAAGAAAGGTGAAAAAACAATACAGGATCAAAGAGCTACTTGGTCCAATATAATATTGTGGATTCTTCAAAGATTATAAACATATCAAGATTTTTTAAAAAGCAGGGCCAAAGCCAGAGAATTGAAAAATAAATCCTTAAAAATGGTATCTGATTTCAAATAAGCATAGAAAGACCTACATTAACTGATGCTGAGTGAAGTGAGCTAACAAGGTCATATCATGATCAATTATAATGAACTTGGCTTTTCTCACCAAGGCAATTCCAATAGACTTGGGATGGAAAATGCCAATAGCATCCAGAGAAAGAATTATGGAGACTGAATGTAGATTGAAGGATAGTATTTTCACTTTTTTATTTGTTTGTTTCTTTCTTGTGATTTTTTCCTCCCATTTGGTCATTTTTCTTGCATCACATGGCAAATATAGAACTATATTTAAAAGGATTGTACATATTTAACCTATATTAGATTGCTTGCTATCTTGGGGAAGAGGCAGGTGGGGAAGAAAGGAAGAAAAATTTAGAACATCATGTTTTACAAAAATGGATGTTGAAAACTATTTTTACATGTATTTGAAAAAATAAAATACTATTGGGATAAAATAAAATTAAATAAAAATTTTAAAATGATAGAGCCTCTAAGATCCTTTCCAACTCAAAATGTATTATTCTATGGTAGAATATTTGTCATACCATATGGAATATTTATATACAATATTTATTGTTGAGTTACAATTAGGGCACACATTACTGTTGCATTACAATTGATTGGTTTCATTATTTACCTAATCTTTTCAAAATGTAATCTTAGCAAAAGGCTGGGGCAGCTAGGTGGTGCAGTGGATAGAGCAACAGCCCTGAAGTCAGGAAGACCTGACTTCAAATCTGGTCTCAGATACTTAACACTTCCTAGCTGTGTGACCCTGGGCAAGTCACTTAATCCCAATTGCCTCAGCAATATATATATATATATGTGTGTGTGTATATATATATATATATATATGTTAGCGAAAGGTTTTGGGGGTCATTTCCAGTCCAATTTAGTCAAATATTAATTTATTAAATGTGCTAAGTGCTGGGAATACAATGACAAAATAAGAAAAATCCTGCATGCTTTCAGATTACTAAGGAGATAAATCATTTAGATAGGCATGATAATAAAAAGGAGGAAAAAACACCAACAACTAGGGGGATCAGAAAAAGGCAGTAGGAGACAATGCATGAATCAGAGAAACCTAATCACTATTCCAATGCTCAAATTGGATATTCCACTTCCAGCTTCTAAATCTTTGTATAAGCCGTCCCCTATACTAGAATGCTCTTCTCTTCACTTCAGCCTATAGAACCCATAGCTTTCTTTAAAGCACAAGTGTCAACTACAGTAAGACTTTCCTGACCTCCTAAATCCCTCCCACTTTTCAAAGTTATTCTCTCCAAATTACTTTGTATTTGCCATACCTATATATGTAAATATTCTGAATATAGTTATCTATATACATAGTATTTCCCCTCAGCAGAATATAAGCTCCTTGAGGGTAGGTACTGTTTGATTTTTTTGTTGCCCAGCAACTAGCACAGTGTCTAGTGCATAGTAGGTGTTAAATGATACTTTTTGAATGAAAATGAATTGAACTGAGTTGAACCTTGAAAGAAACTGAAATTATAAGAGGTATTATGATAAAGAGAATAAGTTTCAGGCATGGGAGACATCTGTAAGAAGGCCTAGAGGAAGAAGCTAGAATATTGTGAATATTGATGAATTAGCCTAGAATATGGAGTGTTTGTGTTTGTCTTAGAGAGAGAGACAGAGAGTCAGAGAGAGAGAGAGAGAGAGAGAGAGAGAGAGAGAGAGAGAGAGAGAGAGAGAGAGAGAAAGAGAGAGTGTGTGTGTTAGTGTGTTGAGAGGGCTATCTACTCTTGTCTCCTGCCAAGACTAGCAAATGAGAAATTGTTCCATGAAGTCATACAAAAACATGAAAATATACTAGCTGGTTTTCTCAGTCATCACTCAATCATTAGATTACTTGGCTAGGCTAGTCTGGTAGCCAGCAGGAATTACTATTTCCACAAAAAAAAATTAAAGTAATGAGTTGAAGGAAGTGGGATGCTGATGCATTGAAAACAACTGCCAAACAAGAAAAAGAGTTTAAATTGTTTTTTCTACATGGCTCTGTGGAGACATGTAGCTGAGATTGTTTTAATGGAGATTAAACCTGAAGTCACAGTACCCTTTGCTTAATTCTTGACAGCACAAAGGGGATGTATGGAAGTGGCTATTATTAAGAGAATTGTGCTGTAATCATTTGCTGATAAGAGCAAGCTATAGGAAAAATGATGACAGTATAGGAATGAATAGAGAGGTACATTAAAGGATATTCCCCCCTCTATTGAAGTCTTTCTTTGATGCTTTTTCAACACAGGGGGGTGACTCTGGGTTCTTGAAGAAGATACAGCAAGTCCTTCAAAGTCTGAAAGCTCTCGTGATAGATCAAAGGTGATTCCTGAGATCAAGTCAATGGAGGATGGACCTGGCCAGGTGCTAATAAGCTTATAGATCCAAAAAGAGATTCTCTTTCTAGAGTCCATGGACTATCCTAATTCAGTTTGGAGAGATTCATTTCCAGAAGGTTAGTAAACAAGTATTATATATATATATATATATATATATATATATATATATATAT
>JAJPUD010003286.1:184546-246852 GCA_023553655.1 Myrmecobius fasciatus | reverse complement strand
TTTGATCTACAAACACAGAACACAAGAGAAACATAAAAAGGTAACAAAAAAAAATAACTCTTGAATTATTCAAATTTCCTTTTCCTTCCTTCCTTCCTCCCAACCCTCCCTCCTCTCTCTCTCTCTCTTCCTCCCTCTCTTTTTCTTCTTCTTCTTCTTCTTCTTTCTCTCTCTCTCAGCAATTGGGATTAAGTGTCTTGCCTAGGATCATATAGCTAGTGTTAAATGTCTGAGGCCCAGATTTGAACTCAGGTTTTCCTGGCTTCAGGGCCAGTGTTTTATCCACTATGCCATCTTACTGCTCCTGTGATATTTCAATTTTAAGACTTGTAGAATATTTACACCTAAATTAAGTGGAATGACAGGACAAAGTTCATTTCTGAACTCTGTTTTTGTAAATATTTGCTACTAACCATATACAATGAAGACTTAGGACTTCATAATGTTGTTATTGTTCAGTTGTTTAGTCACGTTCAACTCTTGTAACCCCATGGACTATATCGTCTATGGGATTTTCTGGGCAAAGATACAGGAGTGATTTGCCATTTTCTTCTCCAAAGTATTGAAGCAAATAGAGTTAAGTGACTCATATAGGGTCACAAAGCTAGTAAGTGTCTGAGGTTAGATTTGAACTCAGGTTTTCCTGAATCTAGGACCAGTGTTTTATCCACTGAGCCAGCTATTGCCTATAGTTTCATATCTGACTCTATTTGAGGGTACTTTTTGTTCATGGAAATGGTTGTAGTTATTCAGTTCATAATTAAAAAGAAAAACATTTGGCATTTCTTTGAAGTTTTATGTAAAAGCACCTAAAATTCTGTTAGAACTAATAAAAACATATCTTGTTAAATTAAGTTATGCAGATTTTTAGACAATTAGAGGAAAAACATTATAGGATCCAAGGAAAGAAAAATCTTCCTTGTCCAGTATCTCTTTCAGTCATAAACTCTTTAGTAGCTTAGTAAAGAACCAACACATTTCTTTACCTCTAATAGGGTAGAATTTCAGAGGGAAAAAAATCTTATGATATGCCTATTAATTCATTTTTGTAAACTCAATCTGCTCCCCCTGGGATAGAAGCAGGGGTGTGAAATGCTGGACCAATTTGAACCAGACTCTTACATTTTTAGTGTAAACATTTATGCCTTAGAAACTGGCAAACTCCAGATAGAATTAAAATTGTTGAAAGTTATAATAATTTTCATATTGTAGTTCTATAATTAGATATGAAACTATGTTATGTTATTTTAAAGACTTCGTGCTTGTCAATAATATGGAAATTTGGAATTTTCACATGGTTTTGCAAGTTTATTTTTTTCCTTTAAGTTTGCATTAATTATTCTAAGTATTTCTAATATAGTCAAGAGTCAAAAATCACTCTCAGGTTATATGGTGTCACTAAAATCTTCTGTTGTTAATTACTTTCACATATGTGTTTATTGGAAGCTTTTGATTTTGTTAATGTATTTTTATATTCCAGTTCTAACATAATTGAGTTAATTTTGGGAAATAAATTAATATCAAATGAGAAATATTCTGTTGTAACCTTGGTCAATACATTGGATTTTTTTATTAAAAAATACATTGACAAATATACAAAACAGGTCTTGATTTGTTGTTTTGTGATTTCTCTAGATTTGAGAAAGTGAAGAATATATTAATAGTTGAAAGTATATTGGGCTTATATGTATTGGCATTACATTTTTTTTTCTGAGAGCTGGCTGTTAAACATTTATCTGAGCACACTCCTGGGTAGAAGAATCTTTTTTTTAATCTTAGTTAACAAGCATTTATTAAACACCTAATAAGTACCAAGAATAGTACTAAGCACTGGCAATACAAAAAGAGACAAAAATCTTCCCTGTCTTTGAAGACCTTACAATTCAAAGGAAGACGGGGTGGATTGTCTCTGGTAATTGTTCCTATAGTTGCTGTACAGATTGTTCAATTTGGCAATCCATCTGGATGGAAATTCATCCAATAATCATTCCCTCTTCACAGGAGAAGGCAGACTGGGTTTAAGCCTGTCTTTGATGAATATCATCTGTGTGACTTGAGGCAAGTTACTTAATCTTTAAGTATCCCAGGAATCTCTCTAAGGTTAGATATGTAAGAGCAGAATTATTGATTTGCATCTATGGATGGAATTTTCACTCTGGGGAAGTTCTATATTGATGAAATCACAGGTCTGAAGCAAACGAAACAACCCTTCCCAAACCAAGACAGGGTTAAGAAAGCTCAAAACTGTCCCTTCCTCTGCTTTTTATCATGATCATTTGAGTAAACTTACAGTATTATATCTTTTTTGAGAAGTGGGGGATCAGGATAATTAGGCTCCAATATGAAAATTAATGCCACTGACATTCAAATGGGCATTGAGACATTGTTAATTTAAAACAGCTGTAGACAGCTGGACTATCCTAGGAAGTAATGAGTTCCCCATCACTAAATATCTTCACATAGAGGGATGTTCCTCTGGAAATGCATTTATTCAACACCCAGTTGGAACTAGAACAAAAAAAACAGTTGATTCTTTCAAGCCTAGATAACTAGAAATTTATAAAAATTGAAATTGTCAATAGAGATATGAGTTTGCTAGATGATTTACAGGATGATAAA
Organism: Myrmecobius fasciatus; assembly: GCA_023553655.1. Taxonomy (NCBI): domain Eukaryota; kingdom Metazoa; phylum Chordata; class Mammalia; order Dasyuromorphia; family Myrmecobiidae; genus Myrmecobius; species Myrmecobius fasciatus. Next base: position 244,233 of record JAJPUD010003286.1, on the reverse strand, counting down.
TTTATAGCTAGAAGGGATCTTGGGGATGAGGGGAAGAACAAACATTTATTAAGGACCAACAGAAATATAATTCTATAGCCTTCCCACCATCTTGGTAGGTGGTACCCTAGTCAGCAGTCCTGTGTGGTTCATATAACCCAACATTTCCTTTCAGTATACTCTGGAAAAACACATTGAGCAATATGGGATAGAATGATCTGTTAAAAGTTTCCAGTGTTATTTTTTTAGCCAGAAGAAATAACGAATCATAAGACAACTAGGAAAAGGAGATATGTGAGGCAGCAGCAATAACTTCATAAAGTCTCTGAGGGTGGAATTGTTGAGTCCACAGAAGTTACCTTTGCCATTCTCCATAATCCGTAATCCCAGCTATCAACGCCACAATGGACTATTAAATTGTAATGCTCAATGAAGCCAATGGTTCAGCATAGAGGGGCAGTGAGAACTCACTGTAGTCAAGTAACCTAGAGGTTATATTCAAATAACCTAGAGGACCAAATTCTAGCTCTGCCACTTACTGACTTTGAGACCATAAGCAAATCATTTCATTTTCTCTGGGGTCTCATTTACCTAATCTATAAAAATGAAAGAATTTAACCTGATGACCTCTAAAGTCCAGTGGAAAAAGTCTAGCAATCTAATGTATAAAGAAGCAAAGCCAAATGATGGAATATAGAATGTTTGAGCTCTGCTGTTTCTTTTCTGTGTTTAAAGCCTTAGCAACTAGATGATAACTACTGACCAGTTTAGAACTGCGGCAAAATAATAGCTAGGAGGAGAAATTTTGAAATCGCTTAATATTTCAGTAATTATTTGAAAAATGACAGAAGGGAGGGTTTCTCAAGTAGGGTGATCTCTTCTCTGATGACTTTTTCCCTGGACACAATGGAAATGACAGGTGTGAGCATGGGGAGGTGTTCCCATCAGTCACTTCCTTCCTCAAGTGCTCTGGTTTCTGGGACAGATTTGATTAGAAATTCAGAGCCAGTAACAGCTTTAAAAGCTGGAAGGAGGTTCACCCCCAGCCAATGCTGACTATTTGATGATGGAAGAAATAGCTGCTGTCACTTCCACTTAGCTTGACTTTGGTCCTCCAGACTATTTAGATGAATTTTTAAAAATTCCAGAGATATATCACCAACTTTAGAATGAAATGGAGCCACTTTTCAGATTCAAAGAAGCTGAAATTTTCTGATTAGTGAAAATAAATCTTCGTCCAATTTTTGAGGTGTGTAAGGTTGTATAGTATACATGTTAAATAGAAAACTGGTCATGGAGTCATTAGGATGACTCAGATCTTGCCTCTGACACATATTAGCTGTGTAACCCTGGGCAAATCATTTAATTAATCTCCCAGTGTTCCAGGTGACTCTCTAAGACTATAAATTGTAGAGTAGGTGTCAACCTGCATTGATAGAAGAAATTTCCTCACCAGGAATCTTTATGCCAATAAAATATAAGTTTTGGTCTCCCAAAGATATGTGTTACTCTGTTTAATGCCTGGGATAGAAAGAAGAAAAAGGACAAAACAGATCCTGATCTCAAGGGATTTATAACCCAATTGGAGGTGGGAAGGGGAGAAGGAAGAGGATTGTGATTATTACTAGTCTTTCCTAGGATCTTCTAAATGATGAAATCTAAGTCTATGAAACACTTAGAAGGTTCCTCAGCATGTGCACAATTTATAAATCATATCATCATATGGAGAAAACAATTTCAAAAAGATTCATGAATAGAGAAGTTGAAAAGGGAGCTATTGGAAAAGGCAGGGTCTTAAACAGGGGAGGGGGAAAGGAAAGGGAAGGTTGAATTAAGGGCTTTGAAGTTTTCTTCTGCTTCCTGAATTTTTAATCATAAGCATCTTTGTTTTTCTGAATGTAAAGTATTTCCTAACACTAGAGTCTCTGTTATGCTGCTAGCTAGTTGGTATGACTATGAGAAAATTACTTTTCTCTAATCCTCAGCTTCTTTTTTAATAAAATAGGGGTACTAGCAAGCTCACACTGGTGTATGGGAAGTAGTTTGTATATTCTCGGGCTATCATTATCATTATTATTATTGCTATTATTATTTTTAGTAATATAGTTATTACTGTTACTTTATTCTCATCTTTTTTCCCCTGAGGCAATTGGGGTTAAGTGACTTGCCCAGGGTCATACAACTAGGAGTTAGGTGTCTGAGACCAGGTTTGAACTCAGGTCCTCCTGACTTCAGGGCTGGTGCTCTATCCACTTCGCCACCTAGCTGCCCCTATCCTCATCCTTTTTGATGGAGTTTAGAATTGGAGGACAAGTTGATCTCTGGATATATATATTTTTTATTTTTAAAGATATGCAGACAATTTCTTGGGTGTAAAAGCTTGTTTTCTTCATCCTTTTCTCCCTTCCTTCCTTTTTTTCCTTCTCACACTGACAAATGGCTAATCTTCTAACAAATCTTCCGGCCTCCAACTAGTTCTTTCCTACCTAGTCCTTTACCCCGCTACCTAAGTAACTTTCCAAAGGAACCACACTGCACAAAAAATTAAGATAGATTCCATTATCAAATAAAGGATAAATTCCTGATTCTGGCATTCAAGGCTCTCCATGATCAGGTTCCTACTTTCCTTTGTAGTCTTATCTCATATTACTTCCCTTCACATATTTCATATTTTAGCCAGATTACTTTTCATGCATAGTCTGCCTTCTTGAATCTCCATGCTTTTGCTTGGATCATTCTTCATATGCTGAATGGATTCTTCCCCTTACCTTAGACCCTATCTTTTATTATCCCATCCTTCCTTTAGATGCTGGTGAAACCTATGAAGGCTTTATTAACCCTAATTCTCTTCCTCACAGAGCTTTCTCCTATCTCAGTTTTCTCACTTTTGCTTAGACCCTCTACTACACCTACAATTTCCCTTCTGTATCAATTTGATTAGTCTTCTCTCAGTACATTAGATTCTATGCTCCCTAGCTATACAGAGCATCCCAAAAGACTTAGTTCATTATACTACTTTACTTGTCATTGTAGGAGTTCAATAAATGCTTGTCAAATGAATGAATTAATTAACAGATATGATACCTTCTATTTCTATTCGCAATGCCACACAACCAAGGTATTTTTTCCTTGTTACTCTGTGTAGATTTTTTCTTTGTGCCTACGTTTTTTCTCTCATATCATAATTATTTTTATATGTGCTTTTTCCTTCATCTTCTCCTTTAGATTATAAACTTCTTGAGAGCAGGAGCTGCCATCATTGCTCTGTTTATAACTCAGTCCTTAGTAAATATTAGTTGAATTGAAATACAAATAAAGTAATTAAAACTTAATATTTCACTCCTCCTTTTATTTATCCTAACTCTTCTATCCACAATTCCATATCTCACTGGCTGGAGCAATGATATCTCATTCCCTCTCTTACCTTTCTTTTTCCCTTTCAAGATTGGCTTTGATCTTCATTTTAATCAGATTTTTATTTCTGTACACATGTGATATATGATGAATATATATGACACAATATTTCTCCAGAAGTATCACCATTCTATCTTCCCTCCCATATTCACTATTTTATCAATTTTCATAGGAATCTATCATAACTAATCAACATTTTCCTGGTACTGAGGCATTTGAAAAGACCTGTGGTCACCAGGTTGATGACCACCATAACATCATGATCACATTTAAAATGTGAAGACTTCCTGGCATTTTTTCTTATAATAACATACACCAAGTTTAGATTTCATTTTTTAAAACAGCATCAATAGAAAAAAATTCTGATAGAAAGACTTAAAAGCAAAGAAACAATCATAATTTTTTCCTTGTATCTTTACCAGGATTGTGTTTTACAGAATAACCTTGTCATTGTTTATTTCTGGGGAGTAACAACCAATTCTCTTGGGATTCTTTTCTATAGAGAGAAGGAGATAAGGTCAGTGTGGCATAGAATACAAGACTCAGGATTGGATATATGGGCATAATTTTTGTTAGTAGCCAGTCTTAGGCCATTTTTAAGTTCAGCGTCTTCAAATGAGTCATTATACTTTAAACTCCGGGCTCTGAAGGTAAACTTCCAGAAAGGACACCCTTGCATGCTAAGGGAATAATTAACTTAAATACTGTGGGTATTTTGTGGGTTAAAAGCCTGGCAATAATATATGGGTAATATTTACTCCTATCAATTATGGACAATCATCTTTGTGGATTGCAAAAGACCACGAAAATTCAGTTTCAATATTCAGTCACTTTACATTTTTTATATTCTAAATTTCTTAAGTCCTTAAAAATATCCCCAAATTTACTCTATCTTCTATTTTTTCTTCTCTAATTGATGAAACAGAGGTGACATGACATAATGGAACCAACATTAGATTTGAAGACTGGAGAAACCTACGTTGAACTCCAGGAAAGCCATTTAACCTCTGTAAGCCTTGGTTTCATCATCTTTAAAAAAAAAGAATTACAGTAATATGTGTTCCTTAAACTTGGCATTCTATCTCTATTGTCTGTTTGTGCCTTTGTACAGATTGTTCTCCCTGTCTGGAATTTATTTCTTTGTTCTCTCTCTGTCTCTGTCACTGTTTCTCTGCGTCTCTGTCTCCTTCTGTCTGCCTGTCTTTCTATCTCTCCCTCTCTATCTCTATCTTTCTTGGCCTTTGTCTCTCTGTCCAAATTTGATTTATTCTTTATATTTCCCTATTCATCCTGATTCAATCCATAATGCTGCTCCTTTTGGAAGGAACAGAGTTCTAGTAGTCTTGCCTTTCTTCCAATAGACAGAACACAGTAGAGCATTTAACACAGAGAACTACTATTTGCTCGTGGCTGAAGACTGGCAAATTTATAACAGCCCCAGGCACTTGACATCCATGAAATATGTGCTTGGACTCAGCATCAGGTGCTTCTTGTGTCTCTATTTTACTTCCTGCAGGAAGTCTTTTGTGAGAGACATGTCAGAATGAGGAGGCATCCCCATCTGGAAAGAATGCACTTCTTTCTCACTTTCACTTCTCAGAATTTTCATTTAAGATGAACTCAGGTGCTATCTCCAATGTGGCAAAGCTTATCCTGCCCCCTCCGAAATTGTCAAATTTCCTCTGCAAATTTCTCTAGGCATTTATCTGTATGTTTTTTGTTTCAGTACAAAAGAATATGGAGTATTTCTTTCTTTTCTTTTTTTTTTTTGTCTCTAACACCAGTTAGAACAGCAACTTGTTCAGAGAAGGCATTTAGTATCTGTTTTATTGAATCATAGAATATCTATAGAGCTTTTTTAAGATTTTAGATTCAAGGGGCAGCTAGCTGGTATAGTGGACAGAGCACTAGCCCTCAAGTCAGGAGGACTTGAGTTCAAATCTATCCTCAGATACTTAACACTTTCTGGCTATGTGACTCTGGGCAAGTCACTTAATCCCAATTACCTCAGGGGATAGAGAGAGAGAGAGAGAGAGAGAGAGAGAGAGAGAGAGAGAGAGAGATTTTAGAATCAAAGAGCATTTGTTTACTAAGGGATTGTATGTACAAACCCTTTATACCTGGGTATACAGAAAAAGAAATGAAACAATGCATGCTATTCAGATTATATTTCATGGGAAGGACACAGCATGTGCCCCAGTAAATAAAATTGAGGCAGCAAACTCCCTAATAACTAGAAAAATCAAGGAAATATTTCAGACGAAGTGACAAATAGGGTGCATCCTAAAGAATGATAAGGATTCTATATAAAGAGCAGATAGATTCAAGACAATATACAGTAGTCTTAAGTGAGAGGCATGATAAGGGCATGAGTGAAGGTGATAGCTTTGGGAGTAAAGAGACAGAAATGAAAGTGAACAAGGCTGTGGTGAAAAACTGAAAAAGGATTGGCAATGGGATAGGGAAAGAGAGGATAAAGGATGAAGGAGAGGGAAAATCAAGAATTAAGAACCAGGAGGATGATGAACTTTCACCAGACATAGGAGAATTTAAAACTGAGTTGCTTTGGGATGAGATGAGGGAGGCAGAAGAAGGTGAGGTTTGCTTTTGCTATCTTTTCAACATATAGTGGATACTAAGTCAATATTTGATTGTCACCATGCCACTTTGGGACACCCAAAAAAGCCCAAACACAAAACATACCTTTGAGTAGAGGGGAAAGGAATTGGGAGCTATATGACCATTAACAGAATCTGGCCAAAAATAGGGCAAGTGAGGAAGAGGATTAAAAGAATGAGTGCATTGGTCAAATAGAATGGATAGGGTACCAAAGGTAAATGTGTCTCACTTTGTAGATTTAATTTGGATCAATTATACCTCCAAGGGGCAGAGAAGATAGGTTGGCAAAACAGCAAAAACAATCAGTGATCTGGGCATTTCATTGTACTTCTCTGCAATGCTGACAGAACTGTTAGGCTGTTTAAAAAATCTGCAGGGGATGCCTTCATAAGGTTTTCCTCTAAATAGAGAGTCTTTGGGGAATATTTCAGCATTTAAGGAATAGACAACCTCATCTTTTTTCCATTAGTGAATCAGCATTTGAAATATTATACTACAGGCTGTTCCTCTAAAACTGCCTAGTTGGCACTTTTTTAAAACTGCATAACATTTTGTGGATGGGTACAATAGCATCTTAACATATTTGTGAGCATAAACAGGCCATGGAATTGTACTAAGTGTGAGTACTAAATGTGTTTCTGAAAAGCCCCCATGGTTAAGAGAATGTGCCACTGTTGAATCAGTTCAGAAGTAAATTAACTCTGAAAACAGTGGTCACAGCTGCAAAATGCAAGTGTTTGGCACTAATACATTAGGTTTAGTGTAGAGTAGATTACAATAAACCTTTCACTTCTTCTGGACAGGTGGTCTCCAAGAGAAAAAGGGACTTCTGGAATCTCAGATTCAGAAGGCCCCCTAGTCAAATGACATGATATAGGCAAAAGTAATTAAAGAAATTTTATATAAATATTCACTGCCCCATTCAATTATTAAATATTCATTAAGCATCTCATCCATCCCACCCAAACCAAAAATTACTTTCTAAAGCATGCCAGCTAAGTGGTTATTCAGTCTTCCCTTCAACCAAGAATGTGAAGGACCAAAAGATGAATTCTGTATTTCCTCTGGAAAGGGCTTCCTTGTGTACAGATTCTCCCTTCAGGGACAATTTAGCAGGAGTTATGTTGCTTAGCACTTGACAGTGAAGAAAATTCAGCTAGTGTTTGCAGCTAAATACAAGTCCACTAGAAAAGAATGAGTGACTTTAAGAAATAGCCAAGTAACTAACTTTCTGCTCTCTAATGTTACCCTGTTCTCTCTACCCTCTAGATGTGTGTGGATCAGAGGTTATTAATCTGGGGTATGTGAACTTATTTTTGAAACATTTTGATAATTACATTTCTTTTTTTTTTTTGCAGAGGCAATTGGGGTTAAGTGACTTGCCCAGGGTCACACAGCTGTTACGTGTCTGAGACCAGATTTGAACTCAGGTCCTCCTGACTTCAGGGCTGGTGCTCTATCCACTGCACCACCTAGCTGCCCCCAGATAATTACATTTCAATATGATTGTGGGGGTAGAGCTGGTGCCAAGAACTAATTGTCATAAGGTAACAAAATTTAGAATGAGATCAGCTGGTCTAACTCCATCATTGTCACAGAAAAGACAAAGATTTAAGAGGAATTGAATTCTTAACAAAAGTTACATATATCTTTTCTTTTTCTATAAAGGGATGTAGTGAATCACTTGCAGGACTAGTTCTCCCCATCATCTGAAATTTAAGTCCTTTACTTCCTTTTGCCTCACTTTTTTTTAATCCTATGAATTTAATTTTATCCATTTAAAAACATTCTGAGAAGACATCCATAGGTTTCACCAAACTACCACATGAGTCTATGACTTCATGACCATGACCATGACCATAAGCCCATCAGTAGTATTAAAGGCTAGGAAGCTCTACACTAGATAATTCTTCATTCATTTATCTGATTCATACTTCATTTACTTGTTCAAATTTTTCTTTTTCTTTAAGACTGTCTCTATGTGAAACATTTCCTAATGTCACTGCCTGAAAGTGATGTCTCTTCCTCACCTCAAAATATCCTAAAGTACTCATCTGTACCCTTATCACATTTTGATATTGGATTTGGAATCAGGAGAGTTGGGTTCAAACCTCAGATTTGACACTTATTCATTCATCTCTCTCTATGTCTTTCTTATCATCTTCAACTCCTTTTCTCTTTCATTTTCCCTTCTCTATGGCTCTTTCCCAACTAAGGCAAAGCAGTCACAACATAGGGCATCTTACTGGAGGTAAGTGTAACTTCTCCAAAAGCCTGGTCCAGCATGCTGGAGCACACAGGAAGAAAGACTTACCCTTATTCCCCATCATGGCACATGACAAGGATATTTCTGAAGACTGTAGACTACAGCATAGCATTGAAGGAGACAGAATTTAAGCACCTACACATGCAATACACACATGTATATATGTATATTTATACATACATACACCTAAAACATCAAATTCCCAGACACCCAGTATTATAGAAATTATATATTCATCACAACCTAAAAGTAAAATGCTTTAATGAGTGCGATTGATAATGAACACATGCCTTATGGAACACAAAGTCAGGAAGAGGGGACAGAAGAGGAGGGGAAGAAAGAGGGGAGAGAAGAAAAAGGAAAGGATGGGGAAGGAAAGTATCAAAGGGTAACAGGAGTTAGAACCAGAAAGGACCTTAGAGATCAAGTAATCTAATCCCTTCATTGCCACAGAGAAGGCAGAGATTTAGGGGAGTTAAATTCTTCAGAAAAGTTATATATACCTTTCCTCTTCCTGCAAAGGGATGTAATGAATCAATTCTGGCACTAGCTCTCCCCTTCTCTAGAAATTTAAGTTCCTCACTTTTTCTTCCTTTTTTTTCTTGGAAAATCTCCCTTTAGAGCCAATTTTCCCATAGAGAGACCCAGGGGAGCTAAGACATGAGGTGCAGGGTATGAGAAAGCAGCTGACAGAAGAGAAAAGGGAGGGTAATCCCAAAAGGCGGCGAAGTTCCTGTAACCATCTCACAGGGCCAAAAAGTTGCTATTTGTTCAGAAAGACCTCAAATTTATTCACAAGTCACAGATAAAATGGGAAGTTCAAAACTCTAATGAGATATTAATTAGATCATGCTCTTTCTACATTTAGTCTCTCAATAAAACGTTATTTTGGACTCCAGATGAAAAAGAATCCAGACACCATTATGGACGAAATTCAATTGCCCTCCAAAAAATTATACCTTAAATCTTTTTTGCCCTTGCTCATCCAAAAAAAAAAACTTCTATCCAATTCCACTGCTGTGAGCCTGGTGTAGTGGAAAAAGCACAGGATGGAGAGTCAGAGAATCTGAGTTTGAATCTTGCTCTATTGTATCTAGACATTTTGTGTCGAAATATATGTAAGCATAAACTTGGACAATTGCTTACTCCCTCTGTATCTAGGTGTCCTCTCTTGTAAAAATGAGGAAGTTGAAGTAATTGATTTCTAAGGTACTATAATCCCAGTACTCAAACTGTTCTTAACAGTGTTTTTACAAACAAAAGCAAGAGATGAATCCGAGAGATACAGAATAAGGAAGTTCAAGAGAGTGTCAATTTCTTGTAAGGAAGACTATTCTAGTGACCAAGGAAAGATTAATGATTTCTAATGGTCTAGCATTTGTCTTTTCTTTCTCTCTCTTTTTCTTTCTTTTCTTTTTTTTCCTCCCAAAGAATGGTTTATTTAGGAGAAGAGTTTACAGACAAAAATAAGAGATAAAATAGACATACTATGAGTGGCAAATATGAAATGGAGTAATGGAGTTGAGAGAGCTTATAGTTACCAAGGAAAGGCAAATTCCTTTGGGGAACTCACAGCTAACCAGGAGAAAGGAAGTACATGAGGTGAGAGAAAGTCCTTGACTCCCAGATTAGACTAACCAGAATTAGCAAGAGTAAGGAGAAAGACTCCATTAAAAGGAAGGCGCTATGAGAGGGAGAAAGAAAGTACCTCATAATGGGTTTAGTCCTGAAGAGAATTTAGCAAAGATCTTCATTTTAAGTGAATCTTTTATAGGGAAAATATAGTCTCAGGGGTTTCTCAATCGCAAAGGCGGAAACTCTGGAGGGAGAGTCAGAGAGTTAGATGGTCTGCATCAGGCAAACCAAGTCTAAACCCTGCTTAAAGATATGATAATAAGTATCCCACAATGTAGTTTGAAGATATCCAAAGATTGGGGACTGGACAATGAGGGGGTTGCTAAAGAGTTCCTTCCTAGATAGTCCAGGAAAGCTAAGTTTCCCTCAAGATTATCTCAAAGGTTATGGCACTTGATTTTTTCACAACCATAACCAGCAATATTTGTCATCAGGGCATCCCAAACAAAGCTTTGGATACACACTCTCTTTATCTGCCAGAAACATACATACTCACAGAGTGGTGAAACAATAGGCACAAGGTGATGCTTCCCATAGGGATAATGTGGAGTCTGGAGACCACTGGTGCTAGAAGCAAGGACACCTGATTGGCTCTGATTCCAGCAATGCTGTAAGTACCCATTCCCAACACTTCTACTTGGGCAGTGGGTCCCGAGTCTTTGCTATGTTCTAGTCCCACATACACCCAGTGTATTCAGCCCTTAGGGACCTGTGATACGCAGCTTAGAAATGGAACCAAGGGCAGCTAGGTGGTGCAGTGGGTAGAGCACCAGCCCTGAAGTCAGGAGGACCTGAGTTCAAATCTGGTCTCAGACACTTAACATTCCCTAGCTGTGTGACCCTGGGCAAGTCACTTAACCCCAATTGCCTCAGCAAAAAAAAAAAAAATATGGAACCAAGCTAAAGATAACACAGTCTTGACATCACCTGCACAGTGCAATACCACATTAAGCATGCACATGGCTGCTCCTTGTCCCTTGTCATTTCTTTCTAATAAAGACACAAGGACAACAGTCATCTTAAATAGTCTATAAATTCAGGGAACTGGGGAAAAGCCCATTTACTCTGTCCTAGTCACATGCCTATATTTTCCCATCCTCCTCTCTCAGGATTAATCAGAGAAATCCTATTTTCTTATTTTAATGAACTGGAGTGAGAATCAAAATACTTGAATATTTGATTCAGGGTAGCTAGTTAAGTGGCGTTAAGGGCTTGGAGTCAGGAAGATCTGAGTTCAAATCTGACCTCAAACACTTCCTTGCTCTGTGAGCTTGCCACTTGACCCTGTTTGCCTCAGTTTTCTCATGTGTAAAAATGAGCTAGAGAAGGAAATGGCAAACCATTCTTGAATCTTTGCCAAGAAAACTCCAAATGGGGTCATGAAAAGTCAGACATGACTGAAATGATTGAACAATAGCATATGTTCTTTAACTCAAAATTCTCATTCTATAGTTTTTCTCCCTCTCTAAGATTTGCATGACAATAGCATCTGAAATCCTCTAACCTAAACTTTTGCCAAACTTATATGTTCCTGACATAATACATATACACACAAACATTATATACATATATGTATATAACCTGATGTATATATATATGTATACAACCTGATGACAAATCAGTGATTCCTTTTTTTCCAAAATGTCAGATCACTTATGATTCCTTTAAAAGAAAAAGTTATGGGAGTCTTCCATCTTGCAGTTATCAAGAGAGAACTCTGCAGGAATATTTAGGAACATTTAGAATTAGGAATATTTCCCTTAAAAAAACCCATTTTGGGCCCAAAGATATAACCTAAATTAAGGGAAAAAACTAATCCAGAAAAGCTTTCCCTAAAATGAAATGAAACCAAACCAAATCCTCCCACTCTTCCTATAGTATAGTTTCTTTGTTTTTAAACTCCCCAATCTTATAAGTCAAGGCAATATGAGAAGTTGAAAAAAGATGTATATATTTCATGAAATATATAAAAAATATATGTACAAAATTAAAATCTAGACAGGTATAAATAGAGAAGAAATCTCATTTGTAAAAGAAGATAGCAAAAGGAATACTAGTATGTGTTGAACTGGGAAGACACAGAATCAGAAGTTGGAAGACTCCCAGAGCCTATCTAGTCAAAGCTATACCTGAAAAAGAATCTTTTTTATGACTTACCCTATAAGTAGGCATCTGAAAATCTTTAATAAAGAAGAATTCTGGTGAGCACCTGCTGTTGCTTACTCCCAATTATTGGACAATTCCATTGATCTTTCACGGAGCCTCTTTTTGAGTGCTTTCATGGAAGTCAGAAGAAGCAGTACAAAGACCCTCTAGAGGTCTCTCCAAAGAACTTTGAAATCAATTGTGAAACTTTGGAGACACTGGGAAAGGACTACCCTACATAATATGTCCACATCAAAGAAGGTGCTATATTCACTGAGCAAAGCAGTATTGCAGTAATTCAAAAGAAACATAAGATGTACAAATTTAGAGACATCTCCATTCCAAAAATTTTCATGGATTATTTACATCCAACTTGTGGTGGAGCCTTTTGAGCTCATGTTGGTCTGATCAGCCACAGTCAGACATATTCTATCTTGATTCCACTGATCCTCTACAAGAACAAAGAACAACAACCATGCCATTTCAAGTCTGGCTTCACCTCCTTCAATGGGGAGAATTGTACCTCTACTGTCTTGTTACTTTTGTTTGGAAATATGTAAGCAAATTTAAAAGTATAAGATAAGCATATAATAATTCTGTATCATAGATACCAATCATTCTGTTTTTGTAGAGCAGCACTACGAGAAGATAGTTACTAGATACTGGTCAGAAGCTACACAGATTCCTCTCAAGTATTCAGTCAACAGAATATAGAACAAATTAGATCTTCTGAAGATTTGCTAGTGTCAAGGAATGTAACCCTAGATGTGTCATGATAGAAACACAAAGAGAACCCAACTCTGTTTCCTCCCTTCACTACCCCAAATTCTACATTTGTCTACTCATAAATCGCAGATGACTGACTTAAAAAAAGTATCAGGAAAAATAAAAACAAAAAATAAAACATGTCTTTTCATGGTCCTACAACTAGCTTTTGTTGAGAGTACTCTTTCATTTAAGCCAGAGACCAAGGAATGGTGACTTGCTCATAGGTGGTAATTGGAGCATTAAAAAAATATAGACAATATTTTTAAAAAAACCCTTTTTTCCTTTCTTGATGATATAGTGTGGATAAAGATAACTCATATTTCTAAAATGTTTTAAAGGTCACCATAGATCATTTAAACATATACCTTATATATGCAAGGCTTTGTCCCCTCCACTATGGGTATATAACATGTTCCAAGTGTGACCAATGACTATGGTGCCTGAGTGTAACAGGGATACACAGATAGCTAAGAAGCTTTGAAGGAAGCTATTGTTTCTAAGAGACAGAGATGAAAAGGAAGGACATTTCACACATGAATTAGGTCTCATCAGGGTGAGAGGAGTTTTGCAAAGTGCTTTCCTTTTATCAATCCTGTGAGGGAGGTAACATTAATATAGTTATTTATTTTTTATTTTTATTTTTTTTTTTGCTTTTTGCTGGGGCAATTGGGGTTAAGTGACTTGCCCAGGGTCACACAGCTAGGGAATGTTAAGTGTCTGAGACCAGATTTGAACTCAGATCTTCCTGACTTCAGGGCTGGTGCTCTAACCACTGCTCCACCTAGCTGCTCCTAATATAGTTTTTTTTTGAAAATTTAAGGATGAGAAAATATTCTAAGAAATTAACTGATTTGTATGTGATCACAGTAGGGTTAGTAAAAGATTATGTATAGCAAAATTTACATAGGGTTCTGGTCCCATGTTCCAAGTCCCATTATTTTATCTACATGGATAATAGATACTGGGCCTATAGTTTCTTTTTATTTTTTCAAATTATAGCTTTTTATTTTCAAAAATATGCAAAAATAGTTTTCAACATTCATCCTTGCAAAACTGCGTTCCAAATTTTTATCTCTCCCTTCTTCCCATCCTCTCCCCTAGACAGCAAGCAATCCAATATATGTTAAACATGTGCAATTCTTCTATACATATTTCTATGGTTTCTTTTAAAATATGGAACACCCAGATGAAGAAACTCCTTCTATTATTGCAGATTGGCACCTCCTCTGTCTCTTACTGTTTAGAGAGAACTTTGGGTGGTTAAGTGACTAGGGTTTTAAGGTAATTTATATCAGAAGTAGAATTTAAATCACAGTCTTTCTGGCTCCAAGGTTACCTCTCTATTCACCATGCTATTCTGCTTCTATATTTATAATAATGACAGTTGTGATATAGTAGACATTTGTAAAAGAAGGAAACAAGCAGTTATTAAGTGCCTCCTATATTCAAGGCACTATCTAAGTACTTTACAAATATCTTATTTTATCCTCACAACCACATTGGGAGGGAGGTAAGCATTATATTATTATCTCCATTTTACAAGTGAGGAAAACAAGGTAGACAGAAATTAAGTGACTTTCACAGCTAGTGAGTAAATGAGGATGGATTTGCACTCAGATCTTTCCCACCCCAGACCTAGTTGGGGCATTTCTTCATGTTTCAATCCAGTGTATCTCCTATATGCCTCTATAAGAATCTATTCACTGAAGCTGCTCAAAAGAGCCTGCCTCTCCTGACTTGCAGTCTTTCATCTAAAAGATGAACAACTTTATTGCATGGTAAAGGCTACACCCAGAACTGTATATTTTTCATTTTTTCTCCCTTAGCCTGAAATGTTTTGCATTTACTTCCCTAAAATACACAATGGCTCAGAATGTCAGTTGCTGTTGACTCTAATTTTAATAAGGAATTGAGGAAGAAGAGCTAGCCAACTAAATATGCCTGTAGGTCTAGGTGAATTAGGGATAGCCCAGCTAAGCCTCTGTTGATCTTCTTAAGGAATTTAGTAAGCTGAGAATTCCACTTTTAAGTTCCATTGCTTACATTAATCCCCTTGTGAAAAAGAATGAAAAGAAAAAACAAAACCACAACACAAAAACTACTCAGTGAATTTCACCAACCTCCAGGGCTAAAGTGTTGATCTTGTAGCATGATAGAATCACAAAGAGAACCCAAATCTTTGTCTCCTCACCACTCCAAATTCTACATTTGTCTGCTTATAAATTGTAAATGATTAACTTCAAAAAAATTCTTTATTTTTATAATTATATATATACATTATTTATACACATATATTGTTATTTTTATAATAAAATTAATAACAACATGCATTTATATAGCAATTTAAAGTAAGAAACCACTTTGGAACTATTATTACATTTGATCCATCTTGGGAGGGAAGTGCTATTATTATTTCCATTTTACAGATGAGAAATTGAAGACAGGCACAGGTTAAGTGATTTACCCAGGATCCCACAGCTAGTCTGAATCTGAACTCATGTCTTCCTGTGCTCTCCCCTTTTTACCCCAGTCTTGCTGTTCTAGTTCTGCTCCAAGTCTTCTCAGGTGAAATGATTTTTGCAAATATTCTACCTGAAATTACATTTCTAAATTGCTCTTTTTTCTTTTTTCCAGGGTTCCCATATGTCTCCTAGTCTAGGGCATCTCATTTCCTCCTCATATGATCTACTATTTTCACTTTGGACCATTATTCTATGTCATTTCCTTTTCTTTTAGAAGTCTTTCTGGTCCTTGGATCCTTTGGATTACTACCATCCATTGGTAGAGGTTTCAACTACAAATACTTCCTAAACTTTTTAATGCACCATCAGCTAGCATCATATGTAATGGTGATAAACTGGAACCATTCCCAATAAGATCAGGGGTGAAACAAGGTTGCCCACTATCACCATTACTATTCAATATTGTATTAGAAATGCTAGCTTTGGCAATAAGACAAGAAAAAGAGATTAAAGGAATTAGAGTAGGTCATGAGGAAACCAAATTACCACTCTTTGCAGATGATATGATGATCTACTTAGAGAACCCTAGAGAATCAACTAAAAAACTATTAGAATTAATCCACAACTTTGGCAAAGTTGCAGGATACAAAATAAATCCACATAAATCATCAGCATTTTTATACATCACCAACAAAATGCAACAGCAAGAGATACAAAGAGAAATTCCATTCAAAATAACTATCAATAGTATAAAATATTTGGGAATATATCTGCCAAGGGAAAGTCAGGATCTATATGAGCAAAACTACAAAACACTCTCCACACAAATAAAGTCAGATCTAAACAACTGGAAAAACATCAAGTGCTCTTGGATAGGTCGAGCAAATATAATAAAGATGGCAATACTACCTAAACTAATCTATTTATTTAGTGCTATACCAATCAAACTCCCAAGAAATTATTTAACTGACCTAGAAAAAATAACAACAAAATTCATCTGGAAAAACAAAAGATCAAGAATTTCAAGAGAATTAATGAAAAAAAATGCAAATGAAGGTGGCCTAGCTGTACCAGATCTAAAACTATATTATAAAGCAGTGATCACCAAATATACTGGCTAAGAAATAGAGTAGTGGATCAATGGAATAGGTTAGGTTCACAGGACAAAATACTCAATGACAATAGTATTCTAGTGTTTGATAAACCCAAGGACCCCAGTTTTTGGGATAAAAACTCACTATTTGACAAAAACTGCTGGGATAATTGGAAACTACTATGGAAGAAATTAGGCATTGACCCACACCTAACACCATATACCAAGATAAGGTCAAAATGGATTCATGATCTAGGCATAAAGAATGATATTATAAACAAATTAGAACAATGTAGGATAGTTTACCTCTCAGACCTGTGGAGGGGGAAGGAATTTGTGACCAAAGAAGAACTAGAGATCATCGTTAATCACAAAATAGATAAGTTTGACTATATCAAGTTAAAAAGTTTTTGTACAAACAAAATGAATGCAGACAAGATTAGAAGGGTAGCAGTAAACTGGGAAAATATTTTTTACATTCAAAGCTTCTGATAAAGGCCTCATTTCTAAAATATATAGAGAATTGACTCAAATATATAAGAATTCAAGCCATTCTCCAATTGATAAATGGTCAAAAGATATGAACAGACAATTTTCAGACGAAGAAATTGAAACTATTTCTAGTCACATGAAAAGATGCTCCAAATCACTATTGATCAGAGAAATGCAAATTAAGACAACTCTGAGATACCACTACACACCTGTCAGATTGGCTAAAATGACAGGAAATGATAATGACGAATGTTGGAGGGGATGTGGGAAAACTGGGACACTGATACATTGTTGGTGGAACTGTGAATGGATCCAACCATTCTGGAGAACAATTTGGAACTATGCTCAAAAAGTTATCAAACTGTGCATACCATTTGACCCAGCAGTGTTTCTACTGGGCCTATATCCCAAAGAGATTTTAAAGGAGGGAAAGGAAACCACATGTGCAAGAATGTTTGTGGCAGCCCTTTTTGTAGTGGCAAGAAACTGGAAACTGAATAGATGTCCATCAATTGGAGAATGGCTGAATAAATTATGGTATATGAATGTTATGGAATATTATTGTTCTGTAAGAAATGACCAACAGGAGGATTTCAGAGAGGCCTGGAGAGAGTTGCATGAACTGATGCTGAGTGAAATCAGCAGAACCAGGAGAACATTATACACAGCAACAAGACTATACGATGATCAATTTTGATGGACATGGTTCTCTTCAACAATGATGTGATTCAAACCAGTTGTGCTGCGATGAAGATAGTCATATACATCCAGAAAGAGGCCTGAGGGAACTGAATGTGAACCACAACACAGCATTTTAATGCTTTCTGTGAATATTTCCATGCATTATGTTTTCCTTCTTAGGTTGTTTTTTTTTCTTCTCTTTCTAGATCTGATGTTTCTTGTACAGTCAGATAACTGTATAGATATGTATAGATATATTGGATTTGTTGTATAATTTATCATATTTAGCATGTATTAGATTACCTGTCATCTAGGGGTGGGGGGGGGAAGGAAGGGAAAAGCTTGGAAAAAAAAGTTTTTTGCAAAGGTCAATGTAGAAAAATCACTCATATGTTTTGTAAATAAAAAGCTTTTAATAAAAAAAACTTTTTAATGCACAAACACAGAAAGCTATAGAGAGGGGATTAATAAAGGAGAGTGGATTTCCAGAAACCCTAAGAGCTCATCCACTCCTCCATCAGAACCTCACCAGCACAGTTTGAATCCTAGACTGACCCAACCAACAGAACTACATCTTTGACAAATTCATCTTAATAGTCTAGGTGCCCATCCTTAGAGAAGCATAGGACAATTGAAAAAGGTATTAATGAGTGAAGGGACCTTCTGTCCAAAGACATGAAAGAGGGGAGGGGAAAAAAGGATGAATGGATTGTAATCTGGTCATTGAGTCTCTAGATCTTTTTTTTTAAATCAACTTTCATATCTTTGTAGAAATGATTTCCCATATCTGGACTGGAATATCCTTCCTTTTCACCTTTACTTCATAAAATCCACAGCTTCCTTCAGAGCCCAGGTCAGGTAGCACTTCCCACTTGAAGCAGCCCTTTCCTGATCTCCCACAGTTATTATCAATCCCTTCTTCTTTGAAATTACTTTAATTACTTTGCATTATCTTGAATACATTTTGTATTTTCTCTAGTAGAATGTGAATGCTTTGATGACAAAGATTTCAATTTTTGGTACTTCTATCCTCAGCACCTGTCATAATGCCTGGAATATAGCAAATACTAATAACTGTTAAACAAACAAATGAATGAATGGGAACAGGAAGAAGAGAAAAAGGAGGAAGGCATGAGGGATAAGAGCTACCAAAAGAAGTGGAAATGACATTTAAAAAGATATATTTTAAAAACTACTCAGTTACCCACCTGGAAAATATTGTAAGACAATAAAAGGCCATCCCTGCCCTAGAGCTGCTAAAATTAATAGACCACAAATGTTACAGAGTAACAAAGCTCTGCAAAAAAAAAATTAAAAAAAAGAAAAGAAAAGAAAAAAAAGAAAGAAGAGAATTCTATTTTGAGGGAAGTCAAACTACAGCCCAAGGCTACATGTAGTCACCCAGGGGCTAAAGTGCAGCTATCATGCGGCAAGAGGCAGTCCCACTGAAATTCACTGGCTTGTTTCTCCTCTAGCCATCTGTGTAAAGGGCACCATCCACCAATGAAGAGTTTGTTCAATGCATCCCCATGGATCAAACTATGGAGTGATTTTGACAGAACTAGCACAAGATTTCTGCATAAGTAGTCCTTGGGTTGAATACTTCTACTAATAAGAAATCTGCTTTATTACTTTAGGTTGCTTTCTCCATTATCTTGCACAATAAAATAATTAAAGTATGACAACCTAAGAAGTGCTATTAGTAAACATGAAACAATGATCTTATTTTACATCATTGGAATAAAAATAACATGTGAATCCAATTTCATTTCTAGTATTCCCCCCAGCCCCAAATTAATTTCTTTTGTGTATGTTTCTTCTTTCATTCCTTTCTCTTTTTCTTTTCTCTTTCTTTCTTCCCTCTTCCTCCCTCCTTCCTTCCTTCCTTCCTTTCCTTTCTTTCTTCCTTTCTCTTTTTCTTTCTCTCTCTCTTCTTTCTCTCCCCACCTCTTTTTCTCCTTTTTTCTTCCTTCTCAGCTATACAAGGGAATCACAGAATACTCAGAGCTAAAAGAAAATTAGACTGAATCTGCCCTTGTTCTTTCCCCCTTCGCCCCAACTTTGGTCATAGCTGCCTCCAAAGCATCCCAGGTAAATGAGTTATTTTTCTTGTCTTCAAAAACCTTCTGAAAGGCCACCCAGCCTCCCTTCCTCTCTCCAGTGTCAGTCAGAAAATTCTTCTGTCTAACCTAGATTCCTCCTCATGTGGCAATTTAAGCCAGTTTCCGCCTGCTCCTTCTCAAAAGGGACCATACTCAACAGTGTAAAAGACCTTTGTATACAGAAAGATAATGATTAAATTGCCCCCTCACCCATCACTTCTCCAAGCTGAATAGTCTCAAGTCCTTTCAACTTTTCTCAAGTTGGATTTGCCTTCCCTTAATCAGTCCCGTGGCTCTCCTCTGAATGCTCTCCAAGTCGCTCTTTAAATTGTGGAGTCCAAGACTCCCCAAAGTACTCTAATAAAGGTCTGATCTCATAGTTTTGACATGCTCTGCTTATTATCATCTGTCAGTTGGCACATTATTATGTTTTCTTCTTAGACTAACTCGCTGCATTACTTAAGTTAGTACTTCCTCATCTTGTTTTTGTGTTATCCCCTCCCCCTTTTTTATCTCCCCCTCTTTTATATTCTCTTTTCCCATTCAAAAGCTGTAAAAGAGAAAGAAAGGAGAGAGAAAGGAGAAAAACATACTTTAGAATCTTCTAGAGGTGGTGGGTAAACACTTTTAGAATTAAATATTAGCCCCCCCCAAACTTTTAATACTGAATGAAATTGCCTTCACATCCACTAGCATCATCTAAATTCTAAACGTCCTCTCAAAAGAGAAGATGCTTTGTCAAGTTTTGCTGGTTATGCAAGGCAATAAGAGTGTCGTATGCAGAAAAGAGGTGCTTTGAAATGTTATTTAACATTTTCAAATTTTATGTTTGTCTCAACGAGCTTAGAAGTTCTAAACAGGGAAGCAAGAGATTCTGAGAATTTCATTTTCACTGTAATGAGCCATGTTTGTTCCTCTAACAACTTGTGACTACCAGCTTCATCCAGATCCAGATTAAACCTCACACAAGAAAAGTAATGAAAAGGAGGATAAGAAGAGGGAGGCATTTTAGGCAATAGAAACAGAAAAAAGATTTGGGTTCTTTTTTTTTTTTAATGAAAAATACTGACCTGTATTGCTTTAAATCCGTTGATTAGCCCCAAGTTCTAAGGTTCTCCTCCTTTCTTGTAGTCTGTTTCCTGTATATGCTACATGTGACTACACTTCCTCACTGCACCTTGCTCAGCTTGCCACTCAAACTGGCCCGAGGCATGTGATAAGATCTCTCAGCTTGTTTGACTCAAGGCTTTCCTGCAATCTTTAAAACCGTGACTTACTTCTCCCTCTCTACAAATCACCTCAGGTAATAACTTTCCTGGTGTTCTTGGAGTATAGTCCCAGAGATGAGCCAGGGGCACAGGCTGTGTCACCCATGCAAGCCACTCCTTTTCCTGGGAGGAGGGGAGAAGGGAACATGAGAGAAGACAGGAAGAGGGAGGGGGTAAAGCCTCAAAGGGCCCCCGGGGAAGCTCCGCCCGATTAGGACACTTTGGACTATTGACAAACACAGGCAGCAATCCCAAATACCTCAGAAAAGCTTAGAGACCCTAAGGTGCTCTTGGTGCCTGAGCATTGCTGAGGGAGTAATGACATAGACACACTACTTGATGTCTCCAGGCATCCTGATCTTTCTCTGGCCACTGAACCCAGATGGCTCTGGAGGGGAAAGTGAGACAGGTGACCTTGCACAGTCCTCCCTCACTTTCATGTAATGCATCCCCTCCCTGATGTCATGGTTCTCTTCAAGAATGAAGGATAAATTCACATCAACCATGACTCCAATGTAGGCAGAGGGGCTTCTCCAGTGGCCATGCTTTGAAGAGTGTCTCTGGGCCCCAGACTCTCAGCTCATAAGCTGTTATCCCCTAACCTCTGAAAACTAAAATTCCTGGAAGTCACTTCCACCATGAGCCTTCTGCTCAAGGGGCACCACTGACCCCTCAATCTTTTTGGCCCTCCTGAGAAGGGATCTCCTTTTGTCCTGTAATGGTGCATGCAACATTGATAATGACAATCATACTACTAATAAAACAATAGTAATTTGTATTTTTATAACACCTTAAAGTTACTTTTCTTACAATCCACTGAGGCGGTAATATGCAGATATAAATTACAGATATTCAAGTGTATCTGTGCCTTTTCTGATGATTCTGCTATTATTCAAACGATGCAGATTGCAATCCATCCTCATCTACCTATTCTGCCCAGGTCTTGCTCAGTCTTGATGTATGTTAACCAGAAGGGGGTCACTGTGCTGACATTGTGTGGATACCTCTGAGGCACACAGGTTGGCTACTGGTTATCTCTTGTTCTCACCATATAACCAGCTTCCTCTGACAATACATTTCTCTGATGACATCCTTCACTCCTTTTTCTTTTGCAGTTTTTTCTTTTGTTATCCTCTGAACTGCTCATTCCCATCCTGTTAAGCAGTGATTAACTATGACTGTTACCATTTTATCCCTTCTGCAAGAATCAGGAAGAGCATAGAATGAGGGTCCAGGCTCAGGCAGGGGATGCTCACACATAGCCAGTGACGGAGCAGACTCAATGTCAGGTTTCCAGACTCTGAGCTCAGTGTTCTTTCCAAGCAGTACCTCAGAGATAAACAAGATGCTTTGCTAACCTAACTCATTATGTAAAAATGAACTATTAATGGTACTACAAGTATCAAAAAGAAGGAAGGGGCAATGCTGAGCCAAGTGTAAGCACCCAAGGGACTAGAAAGAGAGATCCAAAGATGTTAGAGCTGGCCCTGAAAGAGCACCTTGCACAACTCTTCTTATTTTACAGAAGAAAAAACTGAGGGTTAGAGAGATGAAGTATTGTGGAGGTGAAGTAACTAGGTCCCATAGATGATAAGTAGCTGAGTTGGTCTCTGCTTCCCAGTCTGGAGCTCTTTATATTCTTTCCTCCTTATAATAGAATGTTTCCTTAGCTTGATTGTGCTACACATACACACACATGTGTAAATGTATACATATATACTTATGTACACACATACACATAGATATGTTTTTATATGTTATATAGAGATATATAAACTATATTTATAATTATATAAGTAAACATATAGTTATATATCACATATGTCTTCCAAATCCAAGTTCCCTTTGAACCTTTTTTGTAACAGAAAACTAAAACTTTTGGGACACCCTGTATATAGGCTATTATATTCTACAATATGATGACTTATAGTTACCTATGTATTTTGCTATAAAAGACCAGCCGAACAACTTGGAGAATATTCACTTGGTATGATCTCATTTCTTCTGCCCCTCTACTATACTGTTTCTCCATCAAAATTCTGAGCTCCAACTATGTAGGAGTTGCAGAATGCTGAAGCCATTTTGGGAGTAAGAAATTATCCCATTCTCCTGGCTCTTTGCCTCAACTTTTTTTGGTTTCTTATGGGAGTTCAAAATGGAACCTTATAGGTATGGGGTGGTGGCCCATGTGCAAGGGTGAGGAGAAAATTCTGGGTAACTTAGGTAAAAAAACCCAGATATTGGTTTGTTTTCATTTATGTTTTTAGTTCAGGATTCCCTTATGATATGTGTATTTTTTTCAAGTTAAATGAATATCTCTTAAAAGAATGATAAAATCATTTCTTTGTACCCTCCTCAATGAATCATCCCTTGTACCAATTAAGCAAAATTCAGCTGACATTATGCATTTGTAGTGGCCTACTTCTCAAGCAAAGGAAAGGATGTTTCTACAATGTAGTTTTGTGGGTTTTTTTTTCTAAAAGGCAAGCATAGCTTAACTGTTTGAAGGCCTGAAAATACTAAAAGTTCCTGTATGAATATTTCCATAGGAAAATGTGAACTAAGAAATGTGTCCAGAGAGACTGAGAACTGGATTAAAAGTCAATCTCTTTGAATTCTAGTGAAATGATTATGTTACAGGCTTTGGACACACCCACATTGAACTGGTTTTACCAAATTGACAAATGATGCTTGATTTTCTGATTTAATTTAGCTATCAGTTCTGGTCAATTTAGTTAATATGATCAAATCAGTTTTGTTCTCATTTTCTTTAGCTTTAAAAGTAAATTAATAATAAATACTGTCATTCCATCGTCAACAATAGCAAAGAAGTTGCTTGGAAAACTAAAAATATGAATCTTATAAAATGTGAATCATATAAAAACAAATTTTCAGAAAGTGATCTTTCCCTCTTCTAATATTCTGTAAGACTTTGGAACATTTTTTTTTAAATGGCTTTATTTGATGTGGAACATTTCAAAGTACTCTAGGTTTGAAAACGCCCCCTATTGACACAGATCAGCAACTCATCTATAACTTATAATCAAGAGTATGAATCAATTGGTCTAGAATTAGCTTGCAAGTCCATATGGGGGTCTCATAATTGAATATAGGGGTCATGAAATTATGATTTACTATCAGTAAATGGTTGATTTGTATACCTATATGTTCAGGGTCATGTAAAAATTTCTCAGTGAAAAAGGGTTGTGCATGGAAAAAAGTTTAAGAAGTTCTGGTTTAGATAGTCTCTACAATCCCTCTCTAATTTAGATTTATGATGTTTTGTTTGAGGTTACCGAGGCTCCCTGTTACACAGTTTTTGATGAGGATTTTTAGTCTTGACCCTAAATCTTCTTAACTTTAAGGACAGGTCCCCCAATATCTGCTAATTCTTATCACATTCCATTTTGCCTTATGTTATTTGTGTATTTGTAGTATGGTATTTCAGAAAAAGCACTAGACTTGAGAAACAAGACCTAAGTTTTGGATTCTGTTATGTTCATCAGCTAGCTATGAGACCACGGACAAGTCATGGAAGTTCTCTGGTTCGGTTACAGTTTTGTCATTTATAAAATGGGGATGATGATGGAAATACTGCAATAATTCTACCTTATAAAATTTTGTGAGCAAACCATCTGAATGTGAGTCATGACTGTCATTATAAGATCTCCCTGCTTACATGAAAACCCTTCTTTTATGCTTTACTGGGACCTGGAGGTGAGCCTTGGTCCATAACAAGGGAATTCCAACTCTGCTGGACCAAATCAAGCTGAAAAAAACTTTGATTATATATGAGTTTGCTAATGTTTTGTTATCTGAGGACCATTCTAGCTTTCTCAGAGGATTGTGGGATCACACCTTTAGGGCTAAAAGGGACCTCTGGACTCATTCATTTATACATGGGGAAACAATTGCTGAGAAAATTTAAATACTTGCTCTAAGTCACATAAATTGAAAGAGGCAGAGCCTAATTTGAATTTAGGCTTTCTGATTTCAAATTTAGTGTTCTTTCTACCATTCTGTAGTAACCATAAAAAGGTTTACTATTAGATGATTAACTCTTTTGGTCAGAGGAACCCTTGAAGATCATTTTTTAATGTGGAAGATTTTCAATCTTCCTTGGCTGAGGGAATATTGATGTCAATATCAAAATTAATGATAATGTAGACCTCCTGAAATAATGAAGATATATTAAAATGTTATCTCTTGGCTAAAATGAAATCTCATAGGAGGCATTTATTCTACTTTATTTGCCTTTGTATTTCCCACTGTGAGAAATGAAATCTAGTCCAATCCAATAAATATCTATTTTTTAAAAATTAAGATTTTGAGTTCCAATTTTTTTGTCTCTCCCTCCCTATATTAGCAAGCAATTTGATATAGGTTATACACATACATTCATTTTTAACATATTTCCATATGAGTCATATTGGGAAAGAAAAATCAGAACAAAAGAAAAAAATCATGAAAAAGAAAAAACAAAAGAAAAAATGGTGAAAATAGTAAGCTTCAATATATGTTCAGTCTCCATAATTCTTTCTCTGAAGATAGAAGGCAATTTCTATCCAAAGTTTCCAGTAAATATCTATTAAGCATTTATTATGTCAAGGGAGGTAGGATAGGTTTTGAAGATATAAAAAAAGAACAAAAATTCCTGCCCTATGACATTTGATTCACCACAATAGAAATGTATGTGTATTTGTATGTGTGTGTGTGTTTGTGTATACTTGTTAATTTTTTTTTAGTTAATACTTTTTATTTGCAAAACATATGTATGGGTAATTCTTCAACATTAACCCTTACAAAGTTTTCTGTTACAAATTTTCCACCCTACTACCCACCCCTCCCCTAGATGGCAGGATATTCACTACATGTTAATTATGTTAAAATACTTGACAAATCAAATATATGTATACTTATTTCCACACATCATTTTTGTGCAGGAGAAATCGTATCTACAAGAAGAATAATCAGATAAAGGAAATACAATGCAAGCAAACATCAATAGAGAGCATGAAAATGATATGTTGTGGTCCACATTTCACATCCCTCTTTCTGGGTGTACACTTGTTAATTTGAAGAATGAGAGGGCAGTACCCAGACTGAAGGGAAAAGTCTTTCTGTGGGAGATAGCATATGGATCAAATCAGAGATTCCAAGAGATGAATGTATACTCCAGGGATAGAGTGCAAAAGCACATAGATGTATTAAATATAAAGGTGCTTAACAAACATTTGTTCTGTATAAATAAGTAATGAAGACACCACATGAAAATGTTTAAAATAAAGAATTACATTATGGGTTAAACTACCTCAGTACATTTTTCCACTAAGCAATTACAACATCTGTTACATTTAAGCTATGCCATGTATGGAATTTTTATAGGCTTTAAGAAAATGCTTTGTAATTTTCCCTCAAAGTCCTTAACCTGGCATCGTGTCCATTTAGTTATTCAGTCTTGAAGACATAGTAAAAAGAAAAACGTCTAGCCTGAGAAAATTTTTATTTTCCTACAAAACTCATCTATGTGTATCAGAAGCAATAGTCATACTTTTTAATATCTTTTGCTCCTTAAAAACTCCACTACTATGAAGTATATTGATTTTTTTTTGTTTTTACATCACCTTGTCTTCTCTTTATTCAGAGAACTGTCTCTTGTAATGAAGAAAAAAAGAGAAGAAAAAAAGCTTATTTCATTGTTTAAATATTTCATTATTTAAACACTAAGAAACCACAAGTTTCCCCCTACAATCAGACCTGCTCAAACTTTATTCCAATCTAACAATTCCCACCTGATCTTAAAAACTGATCATTGAAGGGAGAAAAAAGTTTTTTTTAAGTTATTTTAAATTCAACACTTGAATGATTTTAGGTTTTGCTGCCTCTTTTCTTTAAGACCCTGTGAGACTGCAGTAATATGATGGGGAAACTTCAGGTTGACTCTGATGCAAAGCTAATGTTTTTATCTTCTTGGTATGAAGTAAAACGTCATTTGCTGGTTAGTAAGAATATTTATTAGAAACAAAACATTACATAGGACTTGTCTAAGAGAAGCAATCAACTAGAGGAGAACATGGCAGACATGGGTCCATCTAGTCTTCTGTGATCAGTCTCCTCAATTTTTTTTGATGACACACATCTATAGAGATTGTTTAAAGAATCACAGTGAGCTGATCTATCATATCCTAGCATCCACATTTCACACATAGGCCAAATATACACTAATGACACCCATTAGGCAGAGCTTGGCTGCTATAAACAGTGCATTCCTCTAACACCTTTTGGGAAAATCCACTGCAATATATATCATGTTCTCTTCATCTAACAAGGACATTTAGCTCAAGACATCCTCTGAAGTTTGTCAGCTCTCTATCTAAAAACCTCTTTGAGAGAGAGAATGTCTTGAAAAAGGGAAGCTTACACTTATTGTATGGACACATAGATGAATATTTTATTGGTTTATGTTTTGCTTCCCAGTTGTTTCTGGGAATATATGGTCTAGCTCCCCACAAAGACTATAAGCTCTTTGGAAGCAGGTTTTATATTTTTCTTGCATCCCCTGAAGTGACTAACACAGTAGGGGGGGAGGGGGGTTTCTTACTGGAAAAGTTAAAGGTAGTTTACATTCAGGCAGAAGCACAATATATAATTAGTCCTTAGAAGAAATCAGAACTAGCCTCTTCTTGCTTTAAAAAAAAAAGGGTAATACAGAAACCTATCTTAGTGAAAGAAAGATGGAGCTGCAAGGGAGGACACCTTGCTAACTGGTGAAGTCAGAGTTTTTGTGATCAAGAATGATCAACCAGTTCATTATTTTGATCAACACAACATGACTATCTACAATAGCCATGAAACAATTTCTTTTCTTCTGGACTGAGAAAGAACAAGAGTTGGCAACTTTGTGGAAGAGGCATATTGCCCATCTCCATTCACTTATTCCCTTGGGGATTGGTAGGGGGTGAAGGAGGTAGAGGAAGAGAAAATCAGTAATAGTGGATTTTTTTAGCTGGCTGTGGTGATTTTTAGTTGACTGAGCAAAAAGGAAAACTGATAGTCTCATGAGCAAAGCAAGCTCTGAAAGCCCCAGCGAATACTCCCAGAGTTACATGACCCCAGCAATTTAGATGTACAGGAGATTGAGTGTAATGCTCACTTTGTAGAAGGGGTCGAATAGTAGGATAGTTTCACACTCACTATATTTACATTTGAGTATATCTTTCTCCATAACCCTGGGCCACTAAGAAGAATAACTATGTATCCCAATGATTCACCATTTAAAACTAGATGGGAGTTAAGAAGTCACTTAGTTCAACCCCTCATTTTACAGATAAAAGAACTGGGGCCCAGACAGATTAAGTGACTATGCAAGTTCATACAAGTCAGTAAAAAAAGAAAGATTTGAACCTGGGTCTTTCAACTCCAGAGCCAGAAAATCAAATCAAAGCATTTTTAAAATTCCTGTTGTGTGCCAAGCACTGTGCTAAGCAATGGAGATGGGGAGTGTGGGGAGGGGAGGAATTAGAAAAACAAAAAACAAAAACAAACAAACAAACAAACAAACAAACAAGCCCCTGCTCTCTAAAAGCTCACAATCAGATGCGGGGAGAGAGCATGCAAGTAACTATGTACAAATAATATTGTTACAGAAAAACTTGGAAGTAACCTCAGAGGGATGGCACTAGCAATAAGAGAGGCAGGGAAAAGCTTCTTAAGGGTGATTTTAGCTGGAACTTGAAAGAAACTGTGGAAGCCAGAATGCAGAAAAGTGGAAGAAGAAGGTTCTAGGCATAGATGGACAGTCAGTGAAAATGCCCAGTGTTAGGCAAGGAAAAGCAGAAAAAAAGATGTGAAGAACAGTAAGGAGACTGGTGTCAGAGAGTCCATGGAGGGACATTATTATATGTTGAATATTAGGAAAGTACCAGGGCATAAAGGGGTTTAAAAGCCAAATCCTGGAAGTAACAGAGAGCTATTGGATTTGATTGAATAGGAGGAGGATGTGGTCAGACTTGGGTTTGAGGAAGATTATTTTGGCAGCTAAAGTGGAGGATGGACTCAAGTGAGGAGAGCCTGGGAGCCCACTTGTCCTATGGTGGTAGGAGAGAATGGGGCAGATACAAGAGATGGAAAGCTTTCCATTATATCCTGAAGCTTACTTCTTAAGTCAAAGAATAGAATTAGTTAACTGTTTCATGGGATGAGCCAAAGAATATGAGCATATTGCCCTCCAAAAGTACTACCTAAAGAATTTGGGTTGAAAATAATGTTGCTGACCCATTGTAGAGCATCATTCCAAACTGCCTAATAAAACAGCAGCAACAGTATAGTTAGAAATAGGAATCCCCAAAATTTTACTAAGGAGATTCTTTGCATTTCCACAAAACTTTGATATTACTGGAAATGGAAAATATTTGGCAGTCATGTCCTTGAGAGAACAGTCACTATTAGAGTGTGTGTGTGTGTGTGTGTGTGTGTGTGTGTGTGTAAAAGACAGAGAGATAGAGAAAAACAGAGAGACAGAGAGACAAAGACAGAGAGAATCAGAGACAGAGAGACAAAAACAGAGACATAGACAGAAACAGATTAAGAGAAACAGAAAAAGACAGAAATAGAGACACAGAGAAGGCAATAACATCCTGCTTGGTGATTTTAGGTTTTGAGCCTACTGATACGGCCCAATTTATTTCACGTAGATTGCTGATTTATAACACACAATTCCAAGGGAAGATGATTTTAATGGAAATTAATGATTTTTTAAAAACTCAGGCATATCATGTACAAGATATTTACAAAAGAATTCTGGGGAGGCACACCCTTGGCTCTCAGTATTTCAAAATGAGGGTCAAATGGAAGCCTGAATAATTGTTACTCCACTTACCCTGGGGGAAATTTTAGAGCATTATGTCATGCTGGAGGCTCTTCTACATTTCTGCAGACTCCACACACAACATTTTTGAGCCTCAGAGAAACTGTAGCGAAGTTGATGAGGTCAAGAGCTTGCTTGCTCTATTGCTGAAAAAAACAGGGTTTTATGGCTAGATTTCTTTTTTTTTTAAGGACCAGGTCTTAAATCAAATCCAATCTAAATCTAATTGGTCACTAATAGGTTCTAGGCCAAGCCCCATTTGGTCACTGATTGGGTTCTAATGGACTCAAATTGAATGTAAATAGCAGTTATTTCTGTTTTGGTCAGAAATCCAGAGTGTCTTCTCTTTCCAGATTCATTCATTGGTTTATTTATTTATTTAGATTTTTTTTTTTTTCTAGATGAAAGAGGCCATTCTTTGCCTCAATTGCTACCAAACCTTAATCACTGAATGGTGTGTGGCCTCAGTCAAACTGAGATCTTAGCTTAAAAAAGGCCTAGGACTCCCATTTCATCCAGGGCCATCTCCATTTGTCCTGATCTATAACTGGCCACTGGATCCCAGATGGCTCTGGAGGAGAAAGTGAGGCAGGTGACCTTGCACAGTCCTCTGTCACTTAAATCCAAATCATTTTCATATCATGACATCACCTTCCTGATATTATGGCCCTCTTTGAGAATGAAGGACAAAAAACAATAACAACAACTTTAAAAAAACAAAGCAAAAACCAAGAAATCTACAGCAAGGAATTCTGCAAATCTGAGGCCCCTTGGCACAAGGTGGACACAGGGCATGAGGAAATAGGTGCCTTTTGTGAAGTGGACAAAGCATTCAAACTGATGCCAGGAAGACCTGAAATCAAGTCTGGCCTCAGACACTTGAGTTATATGACCTTAAGCAAGTCATTTAACCTCTGACTGCCTCAATTTCTTCATCTATAAAATAAGGATAATGATAGCAAAATTGTTGTGACTCAAATCAACTTCTCAGAGTTGTGAGCATCAAATAAAATCATATTTGTAAAATACTCTGTAAACCTTAAAGCACCATATAAATATGCTATTATTATTATTATTAATATATTCCATCCATATATCTACCTCAATCAAAATAATGGCAGAAAAGTGGGATAATAGATTTTAATTGTATATGGTAGGGAAACAATATCATAGAAGAATGAAACCTAGATTTTGAGTCAGAAAATTTGTATTTGAATAGATTTACCTATTTGACTTTGGACAGGTCACTGTATCTCTTCAAGCCAGTTTTCTTATAAATAAAACTGGATTCTGTGATCTCTAAGTCTCCTTTTGGTTCTGAAATCCCTGAAAGAACATAGAAAGTGTCACTCAGACATTCAACAAACATTGATGAGAGGCTTGTAAAGAAGCCTGTTTCAGAAGGTACATGAGAATTTGTAGACATCAATATTTTAGAAAGAAAGCTGAATAACCATTCATCTGATAAGTTTTAGGGGGATTTCTTCCTCTAAGTAGTTTGGGCTAGATAACAATCATGACATAGTAGATGAGTCAATCAACAAGCATTTATTAAGAGTTGGCTGTGTATCAGACTTAGACTAAATATTGAGGACACAAAGAAAAGCAAAACATGGTCCCTGCTGGGGAATAGGGAGAGAATGAGAGTGAGGGAGGTTACATTGTAATGGACAAGATAACATATAAACAAACTGGTATACACAAGATACATATATGGTAGATGTCAGTGCCCTCAACAGTAAGGAAAATCTAGAAGTGGGGAGGGTTTGGGAAAAAACTCTCTCCATGCACAGATGCCACCTTCTAGAAGTGCCCACATGCTAATCCCTAAAAATACTTACCTGTCAGCTTCTAGAAATGCCTGCATACTAGTTTCTAGAAATGCCCACATGGTAGCTTCTATAAATGCTTACCTGCCAGCTTCTAGAAATCCTTACTTGTCAGCTTCTAGAAATATCCACATGCTGGCTTCTAGAAATGCTCACTTGCCAGCTTCTACAAATCCTTACTTGTCAGCTTCTAGAAATACCCACATGCTAGCTTCTAGAAATGCTTACCTGCCAGCTTCTAGAAATGCTTACCTGTCAGCTTCTAGAAATGCTTACCTGCCAGCTTCTAGAAATACCCACATACTAATTTCTAGAAATGCTTACCTGCCAGCTTCTAGAAATACCCACATGCTAATTTCTAGAAATGCTTACCTGCCAGTTTCTAGAAATACCCATATACTAATTTCTAGAAATGCTTATCTGCCACTTCTAGAAATGCCCACATGCTAGCTTCTAGAAATGCTTACCTGCCGGCTTCTAAAAATGCTTACCTGTTAGCTTCTAGAAATGCTTACCTGCCAACTTCTAGAAATGCTTACCTGCCAGCTTCTAGAAATGGAACATGCTAATTTCTAAAAATGCACACATGCTAGTTTCTAGAAATGCTTACCTGCCAGCTTCTAGAAATACCTACATGCTAGTTTCTAGAAATGCTTACCTGCCAGCTTCTAGAAATGCCTGCATGCTAATTTCTAGAAATGCTTACCTGCCAACTTCTAGAAATGCTTACCTGCCAGCTTCTAGAAAAGCCTGCATGCTAATTTCTAGAAATGCTCACCTGCCAGCTTCTAGAAAAGCCTGTATGCTAATTTCTAGAAATGCTTACCTGCCAATTTCTAGAAATGCTCACATGCTAGCTTCTAGAAATGCCCACATGCTAGCTTCTAGAAATGCTTACCTGCCAGCTCTAGAAATGCTTACCTGTCAGCTTCTAGAAATACCACATGCTAATTTCTAGAAATGCCCACATGCTAATTTCTAGAAATGCTTACCTGCCAGCTTCTAGAAATGCTTACCTGTCAGCTTCTAGAAATGCTTACCTGCCAGCTTCTAAAAATGCTTACCTGCCAGCTTCTAGAAATGCTTACTTGTCAGCTTCTAGAAATATCATATGCTAGCTTCTAGAAATGCTTACCTGCCAGCTTCTAGAAATATCCACATGCTAGCTTCTAGAAATGCTTACCTGCCAGCTTCTAGAAAAGCCTGCATGCTAATTTCTAGAAATGCTTACCTGCCAGCTTCTAGAAATGCTTACCTGCCAGCTTCTAGAAATGCTTACCTGCCAGCTTCTAGAAATGCTTACCTGCCAGCTTCTAGAAATCCTTACTTGTCAGCTTCTAGAAATACCCACATGCTAGCTTCTAGAAATGCTTACCTGCCAGCTTCTAGAAATGCTTACCTGTCAACTTCTAGAAATGCTTACCTGCCAGTTTCTAGAAATGCCCACATGCTAGCTTCTAGAAATGCCCACATGCTAATACCCAGAGCAGGAAACCTATCCTGTAAATACTGAATCTTTTCTTCCCTTTCAGTCTCATTGTCATTGCATAATGATTTACTTGTCTTTTAGGTGTCCTGATTAAGCGTATGGATTAAATTGTAGTATTACAAGAAAAGTTTAATGAGAAAGTAGCATCCCAGGACAGGGGGAAAGAAATGTGAGTAGGAAGCAGTGGTAGGTGTGGTGCCTCATGTGTTAGAAACTTGACTCTCATATCATACATACATAGAACACATTCCAATTATTTCATTCCCATACAAGAGTGACTGAGGGGATAAATAATTCATACCTTGCCTATTATGTTAATAAAATTGCCTTTCTCTTTTAGTTGGAGCAATAGATAGACTGCCAGATCCGAAGTCAAGAAAACCTGAGTTCAAATCTGGATGTGTAACCCTGGGCAAGTCACTTGACTCTGTTTAACTCAGTTCCTATAAAATGGGAATAATAACCTCACAGGGTTATGAGAATCAAAGGAAATAATATTTGTAAAGCACCTAGCCCAATGACTGGCACATAGTAAGTGCTATATACATGTTTATTGTTGTTATTGCTGTTGTAATTGGCATAATGTTGTACTGGAACCATTACAGTTAGATATAAATACATCTTTTTATCTGAAAAAATAATAGCTGACATTTATATAGTCTTTAAGGTTTTTCTCACTTGTTTTTCACAACAACCCTAGAAAATTTCCTCTATAGACATTATTATCCCCATTTTACAGATGAGGAAAGTGAGGCTCAAAGAAAAGACATGTCTTGCTCATGATTACCTAGTGAGGAAGACCAAGGTCTATTCTGACTCCAAGTTTAGTTTTCTTTTCAAAGTACAATGCTACTTCTCTGTTGGCTAGTTTTCTTTTGGTGCAACCCATTTATTGGAGGGCAACTAGTGAATTAATGGGGATATATCCCATGAATACCAAGATATGCCAGTTATCTGTCCCTGGATTGTGTCTTTGGATATACACATGGTGAGAAATAGGATAGCTGAATCAAATGTTTTTTAGGAAGCAAGACAAACTTACTATGCAAGACTATCTTTCAAGATTTGACTACTGGTTAAGTAATCACTGAGGGAAAATTCAAGTTGTAGTTTATGTCAGCTAGTCTGTTATTTGGCTCTTTTTTTACTCAACCCATTCAGCTAACTCTACACTGTATGCAATTTGCCTCTGGAAATAAGCTAGGAAGCTTTGTGAAAGATAATTAAAGCCTTTTACTAACAAGGGTATCATTTAACTAAATTATTATTGCACACCTCTAAATATTACCCTAATGGTTCTGAAAGAGTTAACAAGATCCCCAATATCTAATTTACTACCACAGACTAATTTATACCCATGGAGGACCTGGGCAACTATATATCTCTGTACCTAATATTATAAACGTATCTGTTGAAATCTGACTCATTGGTTGCTTCTTTTGGGAGGGACGGTTATTTTCATTTATTTATTTTGATGCAACTGCGTATTAATATCTGTGGTAGTCTGGTACCTTGACACCACTTATCTGTAAGGTTGTAAGGGATTGTGTCGGGGCAGATATGTGATATGTTGGATAGAGGGCTGAGCTGAAAGTAAGGAAGATTCATCTTCCTGAGTTCAAAACCTGGCTCAGACACTTATTAACTGGGTGACCCTGGGAAAGACACTTAATTCCATTTGCCTCAGTTTCTTCATCTGTAAAATGAACTGGAGAAGGAAAAGGCAAACCATGGCAAACTACTCCAGTATCTTTACCAATAAAACTCCCAAATGGATCACAAAGAGTCAGACAGAACTTAAAACAACTGAACAAGTAAGAATGTCAAGACAAGTTGATTACAATTACTATCTTGAATGCCACCTGCTTTTCTTGGGTTTGGGGAAATTACTGCCTATGATATAAGATTGAATTATATTGCCAGTTTTGAGTTTCTTAGATGAAAAAATTTCAACTAAAAAATGAACCAGTGGAGAACACAATTTATGTGTAAATATCACTAAATGTGAAGTAGTATACAGTTTTTCTTTTGCAAATGAAATTCATTTTAACCTAGATTCATGAGCAAGTATAATGTTGTGCAATGTTAGTAGGATGAGCACTGAGTTAAAATACTTGGTCTTATGTGCATGATCTTGAGCATCTGCCTGGGTTTTATATGATCATCTGTAAATTATGAGGCTTATATTAGATGATCTCTAAAAATCACTTTCAAAACTCTAGGTGGATCTTATGAATTTCTATAATTCAAATTAAACCTGTGCTTCCATGAGATCAACAATTAAATAGATTACATTGCACCAAAACGGGTATAATCCTTGGAATTGTTACCATAGTCTGTGAATTTTAAAAACTTAATATTTTGATAACTATTTCAATATAATAGGTTTCTTTTTTAATCCTATGCACTTTATATACATTATTCTGTGCTCATAGACCTCACTCAATTTAAAAAGAAGATCATGATACAAAAAAAGACTAAGAAACCTTGTTTTAGGCCCATTTGGGGTTAGCTTAATGGCTGCCTTTGTATTGTGTCCTTTATCCATGCTTCAGTTGACTACATTAATTTATAACTTGAAGGAATTATTATTATTCTTGC
Organism: Myrmecobius fasciatus; assembly: GCA_023553655.1. Lineage (NCBI taxonomy): Eukaryota > Metazoa > Chordata > Mammalia > Dasyuromorphia > Myrmecobiidae > Myrmecobius > Myrmecobius fasciatus. The sequence continues at coordinate 208,524 of JAJPUD010003286.1, read as the reverse complement.
CCTCACAATACATCCTAAAAACTCTATTGCCCTGTTAAGTTAAATTGCTCACTGGGCTCCTTTTGCTAAGATGCTAAAGGCTGTACTTTGCTTTTTGTCAGCACTTATATCAACAAATGAAAAATGCAGCTTTGGTCTCAGGAGCATAAGTCTAGAAAGTACTTCTGAGTACTTATTCTCCTTCTGAAATCACAACATGATGAACTATAGTGGCAAAAAGGGAGCATAGAAACCCATTAGGCCTCAGGATATCCATGATTCTAGATCTAAAAAAATCTTGAAAGTAAAAAAAATACTATTTATAAATAGCTCATTGTGCACTGCAGAGCATTAAGTATTGCTTTGGAACAGAAAATGTTGATTTGGGTTCAAAATAAGACAGTTGGCTACTGTACTTATCTCTTCCTGATAGTAAAGCATAGATTTGTTTTCAAAGATTTATTTTTAAAAATTTGCACTATTTCAGGAGTAGCCTCCATTAAATATATATCTTGTGATGGTGTGGAAGAGGGGGAAACATCTCTCTGCTCATTGTCACATCCTCTGGTACATCTGGTGGATTGTCTGGACTTTTTGCCATGCCAAAATTCTAAAGTCAACTTCTATCTGCCAATCTCCTAAATGATAAAGGCCCAAAGACTGACTTTATTGGTTCAGTTTTCTATTTGGCTATCAAGATATATACTAAAAACAAATACAGGAACCCAAACAGACTGGGAAGTCTTCCAGAAATGAAAGCATCCTATATTCATTCATAGTTGAGCCATTGTCCTTACCTCTGCTTAGCTATGCCTGAGGATTACTTTTGAGGAGGCAGTACACTAAGAAATGTCTGGGCTAAGTGCCCAAACTAACTGGATACCATCACCATTCTACTGGAAAGAGACAGACACTTTGACTGAGAATTGTGGAAAGTTCATACGATAGGCATTGCCTATCTGTTTGATAGTCATTGCCTACTGAAGCAACTTTTTACATATTGGAAAGCTGGGAATCCGGGAATACTGATTTATGGGTTGGGTAGCCTAATAGGTTTTTATCTGGTTTTCCAATCTAGACCTACTCAATGGTTTTACTAAACTACCTCATTTCTGAACTTGTGACTGACTCACTGAAACTCCAAAAGCATAGTCCAGAGTTCCCAAAATCCAAAGATAGTTACATAAATTCACATGCACATTAAAAGCCTAACAATTTGGGATTGGCTGAATCAACTGTATAGCAATATAATGGAATGGAAATGTTGGAGTAGTATGGTGGATAGAATGCTGGATTTGGAATCAGTTATACTTAGTTCCTAATCTTGCCTAATATAACACTAGTTAGGTGACCCTAGGCAAATCACTTGACCACTACTTGTCTCAGTTTTCTCATCTGTAAAATGCAAAGTTCAGACAAGCTAGAATTTCTAAGGTCCTTTTCAAATCCTGATCTATGATCCTATGAATATTATTATGCCCTAAGACATGAAATGAAAAATTCAGAAGAATTTGGGAAGACTTATATGAACAGATACAGAGCACAAGAAGAACTGAAGAACAATTGATATAATGATCATAAAGATGTAAATGAGAACAACTAAAGATTTTGGAATTCTGGTCAATGCAGTGACTAATTAGGATTTCAGAAGACTGAGAGAGAAGCATGTCTCCTACCTCTCAGTTGAGAGATGAAAGACTAAAGGTTTAGAATGAGGCTTACATTTTTGCATGGTCAATGTGTTGATTTGTTTTCCTTGACTAATTATAAGAGAATACTGTTATGGGAGGACTGAGGGGGGCTTCATGGGAAGTTATAGTGATATAAAAAGAAAAAAAGGGCATCAATAAAACATTTTTAAAGAAGAGAAGAACATTTTTTATCTTAATCACAACCTCCAGGAGCTGTAGCTTCTTTATAGTAAAGAAACTAAAATGTGGAGGGCTGACTTATAAAGTTACTTTTAGCTCTAGTCCTAGGATCATATATTATCTGATTACTTTGCAAAGACTGGAAATTTAAGAAATATAAGAATTTGACCTAAAGCCAAATTACTGACACTATAATAGGTCTTTCCCCTCAAAAGTTTAAAGTGTTACACACCTGTCAGATTGGCTAAAACAACAGGAAAAGATAATGACGAATGTTGGAGGGGATGTGGGAAGGCTGGGACACTGATACATTGTTGGTGGAACTGTGAATGGATCCAACCATTCTGGAGAGCAATTTGGAACTATGCTTAAAAAGTTATCAAACTGTGCATACCCTTTGACCCAGCAGTGTTTCTATTGGGCTTATATCCCAAAGAAATCATAAAGGAAGGAAAAGGCCCCACATGTGCAAGAATGTTTGTGGCAGCTCTTTTTGTAGTGGCTAGAAACTGGAAACTGAATAGATGTCCATCAATTGGAGAATGGCTGAACAAATTATGGTATATAAATGTTATGGAATATTATTGTTCTGTGAGAAACGACCAGCAGGATGATTTCAGAGAGGCCTGGAGAGACTTGCATGAACTGATGCTGAGTGAAATGAGCAGAACCAGGAGATCATTATATACGGCAACAACAATACTATATGATGATCAATTCTGATGGTCATGGCTCTCTTCAACAATGAAATGTTTCAAACCAGTTGCAACTGTTCAGTGAAGAAAGCCATATACACACAGAGAGAGGGATGTGAAATGTGGACCACAACATAACATTTCCATGCTCTCGATTGATGTTTGCTTGCATTGTGTTTCCTTTTTCTCATTTTTCTTTCTTGTAGATATGATTTTTCTTGCACAAAAATGATAAGTGTGGAAATAGGTATACATATATTTGATTTGTCAAGTATTTTAACATAATTAACATGTAGTGAATATCCTGCCGTTTAGGGGAGGGGTGGGGAGTAGGGGGCAAATAATTTGTAACAGAAAGCTTTGTAAAGGTTAATGTTGAAGAATTACCCATACATATGTTTTGCAAATAAAAAGTTTTAATTTAAAAAAAAGTTTAAAGTATTTTTTGGATTTTAAGGGTCTCTAATTCATCTTCACAATATTCCAATAAATGGCAAAGGAAAATAACTAGTACACCTTCTTGGTGAAACAAGAAATTAAAGGAAAAAATTGAAAGCTAACTACTATAAAGGTTTATCTAATGTCCAAGATATTGATATATTATATAAATATTATATGGATATTATGTGTGCAAGTAATATACATATGTGTATACACATGTATACATGATATACTAATATTAATGTATGAAATAGTAATATAACAAATGTAATATATTATTATGTATTATATATGATATATTCTCTCATACACACATATTCATACTTACATACTTCAATAGTTAAGCAAAGGCAATCAATAACCATATGAAAAATGTTCTAAAACACAATTATAAAAAGAACTGAAGATGAAAATAACTCTGAAGTTTCACTTCACACACGTCTAAAATGGCAAAGATGGAAATAGGAGAATTTGAACACATTAATACAGTCACAGTGGAGCTTCAATTATTTTGGAAGACAATGTAAGAAAACTCACCAAAATATTCATAATTTTGACTCAGTCATTCCCCTATAAGCTGTAAAGGTCAAAGAGAGAAAGGTTCTGTAGCTATAAAAATATTCATAATAGCACTTTTTAGAAGCAAAATGGATGCACAATGATTGAGGAATGGCTGAATAAATTGTTATATAAGAATAAAATGGAATATCACTGTATCATAAATTACAACGAATATGAAGAGTTTGTGAGATGATTGGGATGATCTGATGTAGTGTGAAGAAAGCTGAAATGAGAAAAATATGCATAATGACTAAGTAATGATATTAATGAAAATAATAATAAAAGGTAGCTGAACTCAGATTACTTATGATGACCAATTTTAGTCTTGGAGAGAACAAATGATGAAACTTAGTTCCCTCCTGCCAGTATAGGGGCAGAGAATGTAGAAATGAAATGCTGCATACACTGACAGTCAACATCCCTTTGTTGGCAATTTTTACTTAATTATTTTTCTTTATTACTAGAGATGGTTTAGAGGGGAAGGATATACCTGGAAATGACAATGTGAAAAAAACAACAGGCACCAATATAACATTTAAAAACTCTGTCTAACGTTTCTATTCAAATAAATTATAAAGTACGGGAAGTTTTCACTTAGTAGTGTCTAGTGAAATAAATGTACTGATTCCCCTGCTGCTTTCCCTGGATGAAAAATACATATAACTATAAAGGAAAAGATTTAAAACAGTTAACCACTTTGACTTAATTTATGCTTATTTTATGCTTAATTTTGGCTATTCCCCTTAGCAGTAACATAGCTCTTGATGGGGGGAAAAGAGGATTTAAAAAGCAAGAGCTTAATATCAATCAGAATGATGATTATGACATGTCTCACACAAAGCATAATGACTGTTTTATGCCCCATACTCAAATAGTAGCACCGCATTAATCTTCAGGACTCCTAGGTATCTGTTCTTGTTCAGTCATTCTCAGTCTTGTATGACTCTGTAACCCCATTCAGGGTTTTCTTGGCAAAGATACTGGAGTGATTTGCCATTTCCTTCTCTAGCTCATTTTACAGGTGAGGAAACTGAGGCATATAGGATTAAATGACTTGCCCAAGGCCACATAGCTAGTAAATGTCTGAGGCCAGATTTGAACTTAGGAAGATGAACCTTCTTGATTGCAAGTCTGGCACTCTATCCACTGTGCCATCTAGCTGCCCGTAAGGTCCTTGTAGCACCCTTACAGATCTCTATCTGGAAAGTGACATGGGGTAATAAACCTGGTAAAAGTTACTTTTTTATACAATATAAATAGGTCTGCCATGTTTTAATGGCAATCATCCAATTTAAGATTTTTTGTTATGAATTGTGAGAGGTCACCCACCTAAGCTTCTACAAAGCATACACTGGTTGCTAAATAAGTGTTGAGCAAAAAGGAAAGAAGATAGTATAGGGGAAATGATCTGTGGTTCTCTTGTGCTTTGTGAATATATAAATATAGGGAACCAATCCAGGTCTGTTTAAACCTGTATCATGGGTTGTATAGTGTTGTGTAGCCAGAAGATAAAAATTAAGTGGTATTAATATTAACCCAAAGACAAACCAGAAAAGTATGGTGAGTGATATTTTTAATCCTATTGAACCGATTATTTAGACTAATGGGTAGCTTTTATGGTGGAGAGTGGATAAGTAATGTCTATACCATGTATTTACTGGCTAACTGTGAATGCTTCTTGGAATTTAGAAAATCTATATGTAGTATATAATAGAACATGGTATATTACAATGCTTCATATTACTGCCTAAATTTCCCTGTTTTACTCTCTCTCTTTCTAAATAGCCATCCCCCTGTAACAATTTAAAAAAAAAAGAACACACAAGAGTGAAATTAGCAAAAATCGACTTGTATATAAAAATACTGTATGATAACACATGCAATTTTTCACACATGTAGAATTCCACCCCACCCCCACCTACGCAAAGGAGTTAGGGGAGATGTCTTCTCAAATTTTTGCTTTGGTTTTGAGCTTTTTCTTTGTAGTTCTGCCACATTCATTTTCAATTGTTTCATAAGTGTTCTTTTCATTTACCTTATTGTACTCATCATATATATTATTTTCCTGATTCTATTTACTTCACTTAGCATCAATTCATGTAGATTTTTCCATGTTTCTCTGTTGTCATAATGTTTTGTCTTTTCTAATAGGCCAGTACAATTCCACTACATTCCTGTACCACATTGTGTTGAACTACTCTTCAGTTGATAGGTTCATAAATTTTCCTTCTGTTACCACAAAAAGTGCTCTTATAAATGTTTTGCTGTATTTGGGGTCTTTCTTTTTATCAATGACCTTAGGGTATATGCCAAGTTGTATAATATAATTCTCATGACTATTAGCTCATGAGATCTGGAGTAGGATTATGACTATATTTTTGCTGGACTTATCTTCTAACTGGCTATACTTTTAGCTGTGTGACAGTAACAGAAACTTGGGGGTGGAGATCATGACAATGCAAAGCTGGGGCAGTCTAAGAAAGTAGCAAGTTCATTTATGTTATCTTTCTTGCGATAACATGGTGCAAGACTTAGATTGTGGAGGAAACAGAACCCCCCCCATATTCATGAAACATCTGAAAAAGAGGATTTGGTTCCAGGCTCTATAAGTAAAATCACGAATGGGTGGCTCATCAGTTGGGTAAGCAGCAATTTCTATCCCTGGAGAAAATGAGAGAGCAAGGCTAGGGGAAAAACTAGGTTCATGTGTTAAACCTCACTCAGTATCTTAGAGTTTTGATTTGAAAGGTGCCTTAGTCTTTTTTTAATTAATTAATTAATTAATTGCAAAACATATGTATGGGTAATTCTTCAACATTAACCCTTACAAAGCTTTCTGTTACAAATTTTTCCTCCCTACCCCCTACCCCTCCCCTAGATGGCAGAATATCCACTACATGTTAATTATGTTAAAATACTTGACAAATCAAATATATGTATACATATTTCCACACTTATCATTGTTGTGCAAGAAAAATCGTATCTACAAGAAAGAAAAATCACATAAAGGAAACACAATGCAAGCAAACATCAATAGAGAACATGAAAATGTTATGTTGTGGTCCACATTTCACATCCTTCTCTCTGGGTGTATATGACTTTCTTCAGTGAACAATTGGAAGTGGTTTGAAACATTTCATTGTTGAAGAGAGCCATGTCCATCAGAATTGATCATCATATAGTCTTGTTGCTGTGTATAATGTTCTCCTGGTTCTGCTGATTTCCCTCAGCATCAGTTCATGTAAGTCTCTCCAGGCCTCTCTGAAATCATCCTGCGGGTCGTTTCTTATAGAACAATAATATTCCATAACATTCATATACCATAATTTATTCAGCCACTCTCCAATTGATGGGCATCCATTCAGTTTCTAGTTTCTAGCCACTACAAAAAGGGCTGCCACAAACATTCTTGCACATGTGGGGCCCTTTCCTTCCTTTATGATTTCTTTGGGATATAAGTCCAGTGAAAGGTGCCTTAATCTATTAAAGCCTAATCCTTTTAATTTGATGAAGAAACTGAGGCCCTCAGAGGATAATGGATAACAAAGGTAGAAATGGAAAGAACTGAGATTCTATTCCAAATTCAATGTTTTTTATGCCATGTCAATCATGATACATCTTCTTTCACACCCTATTCTAATCTCTAATTAGGATTTTCTAATGTAGCCTCTACATTTTAGAACTATGACAGCTAAACAGTTTTTAATCATTTAAATTATTTATCCCTCATTCTGCAATACTGTATGCTATTTTGTCATGTATAATTTATAACACTATTTATGTTGATTAAAAATTGATCATAGATACAGACAGCTCTAGGGTCTCAAGGCAGATATATTTCAATGCCAGATGAATTACTTGTAAATGAGAAATACAGCATTCTACTTAAAAATCTTATTAAAAAACTAATGAGTTATTTATATGTTTTCCTTTTCATCTGCCTTCTTGCCCTTCTTCCACATAAATATGGACTCAAGGTTACTGTCCATTTCCTTCCTTTTTCTAATGAGTCCCTTCTCTCTACTCTGAGGCACTCAGAAAGAATGCTAATTTTACTTTTCTATTTTTAGAGGCAGACCATAAAGGGAGGCATGCATAAGTAAACATTTTAGAGTGATACAGAACAGGCCTTACCATTTCTATCACCTATTCTCCCTCTTTACCTTTTATTATTTTGTTCATTCTCCGCCTCAATTAGCTCATTTGGCTCTGGCTGACTTTAGTTTTTTGCTGTTGATTCCCTCCAGGGTACCGTCCCTTTATTTCTGTTTAGACCTCAAATTTCCTACCACCTTTTTACCTATTCCTCTCTCAAATCTTACTTTGTTCTCTCAAATTTATAATCCAAGTTGTTCTTTCTTTAAAATACTCTGATCCTACTTTTTTCCATAGCATTTGGAACTTATAAGAAATCATCAAGTGATGGCGAAGGGGATAGCCAAGAAGCCAAGTTTGGGGGTACATTTCTGTTTCTGCTGCTAACAAGCCGTATGACTTTTAAGTAAGCCTTATAATGGCTTTGGATCTTTTTGTCTTCATCAATATTCCAAAGGGACTAGATGTCATGGTGGTGAACAGTAAAGGGGGGGAGAATGCAGAAGTAAATGTTTTAGAGTAAGGCATTACAATTTTCATTACCTACCCTCCTAATTCACCATTTGCTCATTTTATGCCTCATTTTTTCCCATTTTCCTTACTTGGTTTTAATTATCCAGTATTTCTTAATTTTCTTCAGGCTACCCTTGCCTTCATATTGTCCATTCCCAAAGTGGATTGGTCTTTCCTATTAAATTGTTTTCAACTGATACATTTATTGTGTTTTATGTATTCAAGGCACTGTGCTAGATGCTGAGGATACAAAGAGAACAATAATATAGTTCATGTCTTCAAAGAACTTATATTCTATTTCCAACTCTAGTATTCTATGTATTCTATGGAATCTATAATACTATATTCTATTAATCATCTTTCTTATAACAATCATTTTGATTCTCTCCTCTTTTCTTTGGTTCTGAGACATATGCCAATAAAAGCATCTTTCTATTTGAATTTTTATTTTAAAAGTTTTAGATCTCGCCACTAACATCTGTTTAACTCATCACAGAGGAGGCCAACTGAAGAATGGAATAGCAGTCTCTAAGCAAAGTACATTCATCTCATGAATGGAAACTCAAGTCACCCATGGCACCCTGTTCTTTCCATTTCCTCTTTAGGGCAGTGTAGTTTGGCAGCTGCAGATTAGTAAGCAGAGACTGCATTATCTGGGGCAAATGGAGCATAGGAGATGGACAGACTACTTTGGCCGTTAGACTTGGTTTCCCAGATTGATTGTTTCAGTCATGTATGTGTTAAATCAAGCTTTACACATATACCATAGCCCTTTGCTTACTCTTTTTACTAAATAATTCAAATGAGCTGTGATTGCATTGAAAGTACATCTTCCACTCATTCAAATTCCAACCTCTCAGGACTTAGTAGATGGTCTTCGTATGCGAAAAAAAAATCCAACCACATACATAGACACAAAAACAAAAACCCATCATCGGATGGTCAGTCTTGTGAAGGTAAACTTTTTAGAATTTACCTGAGGGGGGGAGGTTCCCTGTTTGAAGGTCCATCACTGGGCCCCAACTTGAAACCTTTCCAGGCTGGTACAACATGACTGAGTTTGCATTCAACTTATATTGGCATCTTGGGCAGCTAGGTGGCTCAGTGGATAAAGTGCTGGGCTGTCAGTCAGGAAGACTAACTTCCTTTCATCCTGAATTCAAATCTGGCCTCTTACTATTTCTAACTGCATGACTCTGGGCAAGTCACAACCCCATTTGCCTCAATTTCCTCATCTGTAAAATGAACTGGAGAACCACTTTAGTATCTTTGCCAGGAAAACCCCAAATAGCGTCACAAAGAATTGGGGAGAACTGAAAACAACTGAACAATAGCAATCTTGGCTTGCTGAACACAATGCTATTTTTCTGCCTCAATAAGAAATGGAAGGCAAACTTTAGTATTGGCCAGGGACTGTTAACTTTTTTTGTGCCATTGAATCCCATATAAGTCTGATGAAGTCTAAATATTACTTCTCAGGATGTTTTCAAATGCAAAAAATAAAATATATAGGATGACAAAGGAAACCAATTATATTGAAATAAAGAGGTTTTTTTTCCCCATTCAGGTTTATAGAATTCTATCCCTGAAATCTATCTACAAGCTTCTTAGGGATTTGGGAGCTCGAGATTAAGAACTCCTGGCACAGGCTCACTTTCTAATGACCTCCAGATAAGAATCTGATAACTAGAGCATTTGAAATAATAACCAAACTTCATTATACTTTACCAGATACTCTCCCTTTCCCTCTTTAACCCCTATCCCTGCCTCAAAACCCACACATTTTGGCCCACACCCGATGACACTGGGTGACTATAGAAAGGACTGATCTACACTACTAATTTTGAGATATTACTAACTTAGTAAAAGATACAAAAAAAGAATTGGAAGTACACATTAGCATGACAATTTGTAAAATGGAGAAGCACACAGGTTCCTCAATTTCTATAAACTTGCTGCATATTTATTAATAATGGGAAGGGCAGCTACAAGATGCAGTGGATAGAAGTGAGGAAGACTCATTTTCTTGAATTCAAATTTGGCTTCAGACCCTATCTGTGTGACATTAGGCAAGAAACGTAAGCCTGTTTGCCTCAGTTTCCTCATCTGTAAAATGAACTGGAGAAGAAAATGACAAATCACTCCCAAATCTTTGCCAAGAAAATCCCCAAATTGGGGTCACTAAGTCAGACATGACTGAAATGACTGAACGATAATTGAAACATCATGGATTTAAATCTGGCACAGACCTCAGAGGTCATCTCCAATTCCCCTCATTTTAAAGATGAGAAATCTAAACCTTAAAGATGGACAGTGGCTCTCCTATTGCTCTTATGAAAAGGGAAGTAGATTGTTATGTGATAAACATTTCTCCAGTAAAGTTTTTACCTTCAGTCACAAAGGGGCTAAGAATATCTTCCTAATTTCAAAAATTTCAAAAAGCAAAGGGAAGGAAGAAAAAGCAAATTTTGGGGTTCTCCAGACACTCCTGTGTAGGTGAACCCTGTATAGTACTGTTTTGAAATGTAGCATTTAAAATTTATCTTATGAAGCAAGTCATGCGAGAAATTTAATGCACGAGAGTGGGTATTAGACTAAATTTATCTATTTACATGCTTTTTTCCCCTGGACAGATAAGAAAAAAGCTAATCATGTTGTGACAAAGTCTAGATTACTAAATTAAATGAAATGAAACCCTTTAATGTCAAAATTAAAGTCCACTAGTCTATGAGACTTAGCATGAGTTCTTTCAAAAATTATAACAAAAGGCTATTATTCAGAAACAAGCACGCTGACCAGGAGATACGAATGTTCCTTGAACAGGTTTCACTTTGGCTAGGCATTCACAACCATTTCAAGGTCCTGGGTCTGAATCCTGGCTTTGCATTTACTACCCCTTTGAGTTTGGACAAGTCATTTAACTTTGTGGGGCTCACCTTTGGATTAGATGAGAGGATTATAATAATTTTGGATCCTTGTATTAGACCTGGAAGAAAACTGAGAGGACATCTATTCCTCCTTTTACTGATGTGAACACTGAGTCCCAGAGCAGTTATGTTACTTGTTCAAGGTGGCAGAAGATTCCAACTCAGGTTCTATGATTCTAAAATGTCTTTCAAGTTCCCTTTTTAGGTCTAAAACTATGATCGTAAGCACAACTTCTGAGCAAGTGAGGAAGCTTTGTTTTCATCATCTCTCCTCCCAGAAATGACCTTCCTCTGGGTAGTACAGTGTAGCATAGCGGTGACATAAGAGGTATTGGGGATAGGATGAGGATGCATGAGTTATGCTGAAGAGTATTGGAAGGAAGAAAACTATACGAGTCATGACAATTGCCCCCTTTCAATGTCCATCAATCAGGGAATGGCTGAATAAGTTGTGGTTTATGAATGTAATGGAATACTGTTAGGCTATAAGAAATGAATAATAGGTAGATTATGGAAAAGCCTGGAAAGACTTACATGAACTGATACTAAGTGAAGTGAGCAGAAGCAGAACATTGTACACACTAACAGCAACACTGCGATGATCAACTATGATAGACTTACCTCTTCTCAGTAATATGATGATCCAAGACAATTACAAAGGACTCATGATGGAAAATACTATCCATATCTTGAACACAGATCAAAACATACTATTTTCATTTTTTCTTTTTTGGTGGCTTTTCCTTTTTGTTCTGATTCTTCTTTTACAACATGATTAATGTGGGAATATGCTTAATGTGATTGTTCATGTATAGCCTATGTAAGATTTAGGGAGAAGGGAAGAAAGGGAAAGAGGAAAATTTTGGAATTAAAAATCTTATAAAAGTGAATATTGAAAATTATCTTTACATGTAATTGGAAAAAAATAAAAAACTGTTAAGTGGAAAAAATTTTAAAAGGAGGTTGAAAAAGGCAATGATCAGTTAAGAAAAAAAATGTATTTTTACATTTTAGAATGTAATTTAGAAATATTCAATAAGATATATAAATAATTAAAAAATTCAATTGCTCCCTTTTAGGGTAGGGAGGTAACCATTGAAAAAAAAAACATGTTTATCTGACTAAAAATTACAAAGAAAGAGGTGTAATAAAATGTGACTTAACATACAATGTGTCTGGTTTGAGAAGAACATCACTGTGCATCATAGCATGAAGAGCATATTTTCTTGAAATCTGTATAATCCTAGTCCCAGGAAAAAAACCTGAAGAAAATAAAACTTGCCATCCATTTTTTGAGAAGTCAAATCTGCTTAACCCTAAACAAACATTATCTATATCTTCATACTTTCAACTTAAGGCTTGATTATCTGTTTCCTGTTTGTGTAGAAACAAAGTTCAGGACTGTTTGTGAAGAGGATGCATTATTTAAAGAAGATATTTACTGCACTGAAGGTCTACCAGAGTCCCCTAAAGCAAGATAACTATATTCAGAGCTTTAAAAATATGCCTCAAGGGACTTGAAAAATTCTGAGTAAAAATATCTAGTATTTATAGAACACTGTAAAATATACAAAATACTTGCAAATATCAATTCATTTAAGCCTCACTGACAACCCTGAGAGGTAGGTGCTATTTTTATCCCCATTTACAGAGGGGGAAACTAAGGCAAATAGAGGCTAAATCACTGTCTAGTGTTACATTTCAGGTAGGGTTTGAACTTGGCTCTTTGGAGTCTCATGCCAGTGCTCTTTCCACTTACCAGCGAGCTATTTTTAGAAGACAGGGACTGAGAGAGAAAGTTAGTAATAGGATGTTAAATTTTTACATTTTTTAAAACGAGAATAAAGGTGGGCTCATTGCTTGTGCACAGAGAACAGAGATATTACTAGGAATTTTGGTGCCTGGACCAAATTCATCTGAGTAGGGACTGGAAGAAGAGCTTTCCTTGACTGGGTTCAATGGCACTGGAGAAGATGCAGCCTGAACCCTACAGCACAGGGAACAAATCCCTATCCTTTGACCTCCCAACTCCAATGGAAAGTAGAAAGTGGGTTTAGAGAAAGGGGACCTTCAGTTGGAACTGGTGGTGGTAAGTCAGGGCTGGGCAAGAGAGTTGGTGGGCTAGTGGTGGTTATGTTGTGTGATTAGTAAAGAATAGTATGGTGCAAGGTTGATCATGAGTCCTGTGTGAGGTGGAAGTATGCCCCTAGACACCATCCACTTAAGTCACCTCATTTCCCATTAGAACTCTGATTCTATCTGATCCTTGATGTTTCTGGCTAATTAATTCACTAGATTTCACATAAAAATATTCATTATACAACTGCTTTGTGCCAGGCACCATGCTAGGTGTTGGGAATACAAAGACAAAAATTAGAAAAGCCCTTATAAAAGGAAGGATCCAAATTAAGTCACTTCTGATGTTCTTCCCATCTCTGAATTTTGCATCCCACAATCGATGGAAAACTTAGACCCTAGGTGGCTCAGTGGGTAGAGCACCAGTCCTGAAGTCAGGAGGACCTGAGTTCAAATTTGGTCTCAGACACTTAACATTCCCTAGCTGTGTGACCCTGGGCAAGTCACTTAACCCCAATTGCCTCAGCAAAAAAAGCAAAAAAAAAAAAAAAAAAAGAAGAAAAAGAAAAAGGAAACTTGGACCCTATTGAAGGATTCATGTACACAAAGAACTAAATGGGAAGTCACTTAAATACTGCTAACTTTTGGGTCCAATCATCTCCTCTTCAGTGGGGAAACAAGGTATGGTGACATATGGGATAATAAGTTGAGAAAGAGAAGGAGGGAAGGAGCAGTAGAAGCTGACTGTCCCCTGAAATCTCTGTCAAGTGGTCTGGAATTATAGGAATCAGACTAGCCTGCTCTGTGGAGGCTGGCTAACCCTTTCCCATCACTCTTACTCATCTTAATGAATGATATGTTGTAAAAGAGTCCAATATGCCTAGCATGGGCATGAAACAGTTCTGAATACCCTGGAAAAAGAACTCAACCCAAGACTGTTGGGATGGATGGATGTGTGGGAGAGATGAGACCATATTTTTATGATACCTCTGCAACAGTTCAGTGATGCAAGAGCTACACTGTCTCCAGCTCCCACAGAGTAAGGCTGTCATTCCAATATGATTCTATCCTGCCCCATGGGGCTACTGATCATAATCAGGGAGGAGACTGGTAGAGAGTAGATGACCTTGTTTAGGAGAGTAATAAGATAGCAAATTCTTAGTCACGAAGCAGACAATAAAATCCCAAATAGATACATTCATTAATGTTGGCATAATTGCACCGAGATGCTTTTATATTTGTATTCTGTCTGGGTTTAAGTTGTTTGTTTGAGACTGTCATTTCCTGAAGGGCTGGGACCAGGTTTATCAATTTGCTTTGAAAAGGGTTGAATGGGGCAGGTAGGTGATGAAGTGGATAAGAGCACCAGTCCTGAAATCAGAAGGACCTGAGTTCAAATGTGACCTCAGACACTTACCACTTCTTAGCTGTGTGACCCTGGGCAAGTCACTTAACCCTAATTGCCTCAGACAAAAAAAAAAGAAAGAAAAAAAGAAAAGGGTTGATTTGAACACTCCCAGCAAGACATAATCAGTACCTTTAAAAATTATTTCTAAAAGTTGTAAAGTTCAGTGTGCATTTAATGAATTTCTATTTAATAAAGTTTCCTGATTCCCATCCCTTTCCCTATCTCAGGTAAACAGAACTCAAGAGGAAAGAACTTCAGAAGAAGCCACTTAGTTTAATCTACCCAAAAAGTTCTTCCATAACATGCCTAACAACATGCTTGTGGCATAGAGGCAGCTGGGCCTGGAGTCGGAAGGATCCAAGTTCAAATAATTTCAGACATTATTTACTGTATGACCCTAAGACTCTATTTCCTTAATTGTTAAGAGAGAGAGAGAGAGAGAGAGAGAGAGAGAGAGGGAGAGAGAGAGAGAGAGAGAGAGAGAGAGAGAGAGAGAGAGAGAGAGAGAGAGAGAGAGAGAGGGAGAGAGAGAAGGAGAGAGAGAGAGGGAAGGAGGGAGGGAGGGAGAGAAGGAGGGAGGGAGTAGTAATAATACCTCAAATGAGATAATATTTATAAAGCACTTAGCAGAGTGTCTGCCCGCAGTAGGTACCTAATAAATGCTATTCCTTCCTTCCTTTTTATGAAAGCCAAGACCACTGGAGGGAAGTTCTTTCTACTTCTGGATCTCTTTTTGCTCAGTCATTTTCACTTGTGCTGACATTTTGTTACCCAACTTGGTGGTTTGTTTGTTTTTGGCAAAGACACTGGAGTAGACTGCCCTTACCTTCACCACATCATTTTACAAATTAGGAAACTGAGGCAAACAGGAATAAGTACCAATCACCCAACCAGTGAGCATCTGAGGTCAGATTTGAACCCCAGGAGATGGATCTTCCTGACTCCAGGTCCAGCCTCTATGCACTATGGCGCCACCTAGCTGCTGCTAAATATATCCAACCCCTTATAATCATTTTCATTCGTCATTAGCTCTAGGCTTTTCATCATCCTGGATACCCTTGTCTGAATACTTTCCATGTTGTCATTTCCAAAAATATGATACTAAAAAAACAGATACTTAAAAGATACTCAAGATGCGTTCTGATAAGAGCAGAGAATGGGGGAGCATTATTGCCCTTATTCTGGTATTCTGGGTATTATACTTTTCTTACAGCACTCTAACATGGTGCTGACTTCTTAGGCTCTCATGTCCCTTGCTAACAAAAAATGACCTTGTGGTCCACTAAATCCATCAGATCTTCAGATAAACTGTGATTGAACCATATCTTCCCAATCTTCAATTTGTGATTTTTTTTGTGATTGTGTTTTGTCATTTGTGAAGTTTTACACTTCAATTGTAGAACTTTACAATTATCCCTATCAAGTTTCATTACTAAATTTTGCACAATGTCACTACACATTGGGATCTTTTTGTATCTTGAAGCTCTTGTCCAGTGAGTAAGCTTTCTCTCCTAGGTCTATCTGTAAATTTCATAAGTTTGTCATCCATGGCTATATCTGTTATTGATGAAAATGTCAAAATCAATTTTTAAATTTTTGAATATTTTATTTTTCACAATTATAGGTTAAAATAATTTTAAAAATTCATTTTTAGAGGCAGATAGTTGGTGTAGTGGATAGAGCACCATCTCTGAAGTCAGGAGGACCTGAGTTCAAATCTGGTCTCAGGAACTTAACACTTCCTTGACTGTGTCCCTGGACAAGTCACTTAACCCCAATTGCCTCAGTAAAAAAAAAAGCATTTAAAAATTTTTTGAGTTCTAAATTCTTTTCTTTTCTCTCTGCCTTCCCTCTCCCTGAGAAGGTATATGAAATCACAAAACTTATTTCCATATTAGTCATATCCAAAACAATTTAAAAGAAGATTGAATTAGTCTGAATACTTAAAAGAGGGTGCTAGGATAGGGAAGGCTCTGATTTAATTCAATTTAACTAATCTTTATTGAGCTATGGGGAATTCAAAATTAAATAAGTCATGTATCTTGCTCCCCACAAAACACGTTCTAGTATGAGAAATGGGCATCTACAAAAACAAAACAAAACATAAGATGTGACTACATGTGAAAAGCATTATGAGATGATCAAAAGAGCTACTGGAACACAGAGATTGAGAAACTTCAGAGAAGACTTCATGAAAGAGGTGCTATTAGGTGTGAATTTTGGAGTAGAATTTCAATAGGAAGCAATGTTGAAGAATGACATTTTAGATAGAGATTATCTTGTAAGCAAAAGCAAAGAGGTGAGAGAGCATACATGGATGTTTAGAGAAAGAGCAAGCAGCTCATTCAGGATGTGAAGAGCAACAGTGAGAGAGACAGCTGAATAGGATAATCAAGTCCAAAGAAAGGAGGGCCTTGAATGAAAAACTTAGCAATGTGATTCTATTCCTTAGGTAGTGAAAGATATGGAAGGTCTGAGAACAAAGGAGGGATATTTTGGTTTTTCCATCTTTGTAGCAATTTCTTTTTCCTTCCTTTTTTTTTTTTAATTTTTTTTGAATGAGGCATTGGGGCTAAGTGACTTGCTTTGGGTCACACAGTTAAGGCCAGATTTGAACCCAGAGCCTCCTGACTCTATGGCTGGTGCTCTAGCCACTGTGCTACCTAGCTTAGCCTATTGCAGCAATTTCAAAAACATCCAGACAAAGTCAAACATTCTTTCTGAAGGAAATAAGGAGGGAGATGCCATTCTAAAGACTCTGCATTAAGACCTCAGAAATAAAGCATATCTGTTGTCTCTGTTAAAAGGCTATTTCAGGATTATTCCCCAGTGATCTTTTATTTGGAGAAAGTAAAGAACAGTTTTCCAGAAAACACTTAGAAGGGGTTACCCATTGTTCTTCTATGAATATATTAAGGTAAAAACTTACTACATATGTTTGGAAAATATTTCTCTATCTGATCACCATCAGGTTTGATTTCTAAGAAGAACCATTCTGAATTAAAAAAAAAAGGTGGGGGTGGGGGTGGGGAGAGGCATTTAATTGGGCAGAAGCAGATTAGGAATGAGAAGAGAAAGACTAAAGTTGGGGGAGGAAATCTATTTCTCTATCAACATGTCCCTCTCAGGAACGACCTTTTTCCAGGTTGCAAATCGTGTAAGTAGGACAGTAGGTCAGGTAAAATGGACTTGGATGCTCAGAACTATATGGAGACAAACAGAGAGAAACCTTAATCAGAACTAGAGAGGGAAATGAACCTGGGGACAGACAAGGAGTTTGGTTGAACATGAACATTCAAAATCAAAATAAATTTTCCCCACCTCTAGAATTTAACAGTATGGTTGGTCCTCTGGTATACTCTAAATCTAAAAGGCTTATCTAATAATTTAGAGACAGGGAGCAAGGCATAGTGGATAGAAACCTGACCTGAGAATCAAGAAGACCAGAGTTCAAATGTCACCACAAGCAAGTGCTCTAACCTCTTAGTAGCCCCAAGCAATTCTCTAAGATTATAAATTACAACTCTGTAGTGGGAGTTTCCACAAAGGGAGTTCCCCATCCTCCCTTCCCCAGTTAAATTATAGGTCTAGACTTCCCTTACCATCTCCCCTCCCCTCCCCCCCAAACCCCATAACAAAAAAAATTAACCACTACCAAAATTACCCAGAAGTATCCACAAGAAAAAAAGGGAAGTTGCTATCTTACATTTGAAACACTTTACAAATATTTATTCAACCATCTTTTCATGGTCTTTGCAGAAAATGAGAGAAAAAGGGGAGGTGAGGCAAGAGGAAAGAAGGCAGAAAAAAGGTGAGAGGAAGGGAGAGAGGAAGAGACAGAAAGACAGTGAGACAGAAAGACAGACAGAGAAAATTGGACAGAGAGTGAGACACACACAGAGAAAGAAAAAGACAAAGAGCAGAGACAGAGAAACAGAGTCAGCGAGACAGAGAGACATAGAGAAAGTCAGAGACAGAAAGTGGGACATATACAGGGACAGAAGAGAGATAAAGACAGGGAGATAGACAGCCAGAGAGAGACACACAGAGAAAGATAGTTGGCTCAGTGGATAGAGTAAACTGGGCTTACTGTCAGGAATAACTGTGTTCAAATCCAGCCTCAGACACTTCCTAGCTGTATGACCCTTAGCAAATTACTTAACCTTTGTTTGCCTTAATCCACCGGAGAAGGAAATGGCAAACTACTCCAGTATTTTCACCAGGAAAACCCCGTACTGGGTTTCAAAGAGTCAGATCCCACTGAACAACAAAAAATAACTGCAGTTGACTTTTATACAGCTTTTAAAGCTTAGAACTGTACTAAGAATTTTAGGACATCCTTTGTCATTTGAAAAGCACTTTACATGCATACAAGATCTTATTTGGGCTTCATGATAGCCCTGTGAGGTAGGCACCTTGGGTACTACTATCCCCATTTGGAGTCAGACTCAGGTGAAATGACTTGGGTGTGACTTTAACAGTTAACCTCAGAGGCAGGGGATTTAAATTCAGACCTGCCTTCTTGACAGATAGTAAAAGACAGAAATGAGATTAAACCAGCATTCTCTATGTAACAGTATGCTACTTATTTTTAACAGCCACAGAGAAAGATCATGGTCAAGTTTAAGAAAAACCACATTCAGTAACTCATGATCTCCTCACTCTAAACAGGATCCTTAGCTTCCCAATGGCAGTAAAGAATTTGCTCCTCTGTAAAAGATTAATATCTGTTACTTTCAAATCTGGGCAAAGAACAGTCAATAAACATGTATTAAGCACCTACTAGTGCCAGGCAAAGTACTGGGGATACACATACAAATAAAGATAGACAGTCCCTTCTTTCAGGGAGTTTATACTCTAAAGGCAGAAGACAACACAGAAAAGGAAGCTGAGAAGTAGGGGAAGTATGATGAACTCAGAGATACACCAGAGTGGTACAGCCAGGTGAGAAATGAAATGTCCTGAGATGGAGGTTTTGGAGTTCAAGGCTCCACTCCTCACTCAAAGGGGCTAAAAGTAGTAAAGTGAGGTGAGGAAGCAAGGAAGATGGGATCTCAAAAGACAATGAAGTTGTCCTAATGAACTTCCTGGATCATAGTGGAGAAGTCCAGAGATGCCCCAAGTTGTGTAACTAGATGAGAAATAAGGAAGAAGTAATCAAAATATGAGTTGGCCTCAGGTTCGGTATAGGGACTTGAAAACTCTCTCTTTCTCCTCCTTCTCTTTCTCCTCTTCTTCCTCCTCCTCCTCCTCCTATTCTTCTCTTCCTCCTTTTTTTCCTCATCCTACTCCTTCTCTTCTTCCTTCTCCCCCTCCTCCTCCTCCTCTTCTTCCTCCTTCTCCTCCTCTTCCTTTTTCACTTCCTTCTCCTCCTGTTTCTATTCCTCCTCTTCCTTTCTTCATCCTCCTCCTTTTTCTTTCCACCTCTATTTAACCAAGGTGTTACACTGGCTTCTTGGACTTGGAAAGGCTCATCTTCCTGAATTCAAATCTGGCCTCACACTTATTAGTTGTGTGATCCTAGTCAAGTCTCTTAACCCTGCTTGCCTCAGTTCCCCATCCCCAGCTAGAGAAGGAAATGGCAAATCACTCCAATATCTCTGCCAAGAAAACCCCAAATGGGGTCAGATATGACTGAAATGAGTGAACAACAAAAATAACAATAATCAAAATAAACCAATACCAACTAACATATGAAAGAAAACCACAAGGATATTCATATCAAAGTAGCTATATTAGGGAGATATACACAATTACTTTCCTTTTCCATTTACTATCACTGAACGCCTGTGTTTCTGTGCTTTGGATAATAAAAAATTGCTTCCATGTGCATGACAGGAAAACACATACTCAGTGACTGATAATGAAAGGCTGTGCTGACTCTATTTGGGGGAAGAACAAATTTATCTGTTCTTGAAAGAATCAGAGAATGTTAGAGTTAGAAATTAGAATGCTAGACTTCTAACCTTATGCCCTATCCCTTTAGTGGGCAGGGATGTTGTGAAGCTTGCCAGTTATTATTATTGTTATTGCTATTTTCATCAATTAGCATACAGGTCCCAAGCCTCCTGTCTAGTTATGACTTTATTCTCTGAGCTTTCTACTGCATTCTTGCTGAGTTCAAGCAGTGTTCATAGAGTAATATAAGGGGATGTGGTTGTAAATGTTTTAACAATCAGGCTGGGAGGATAAAAGGGACACAGGTTGTTTATACACACACTTTTTTGTTGTTGATTACCGCTTTTTATTTTCAAAATATATGCATAGATAACATTCACCTCTGCAAAACCCTGTATTCCAAATTTTTTCCCCTCCCTTTCCCCAACCCCCTCCCCCAAGCAGCAAGTAATCCAATATATGTTACCAATATATGTTAAACATGTGCAATTTTTCTATACATATTTCCACAATTATCATGCCACACAAAAAAATCAGACCAGAAAGGAAAAAAATGAGAAAGAAAACAAAATGTGAACAAATAACAAAAAAGGTGAAAATACTATGTTGTAATCCACACTCAGTCCCCATGGTCTCTCTCTGGGTAAAGATGGTTCTCTTCATCACAAGGCCATTGGAACTAGCCTAAATCACCTCGATGTTAAAAAGAGTCACTTCAGTCAGAATTGATCATCCTATAATCTTGCTGTCACTGTTACAATTCACTTTTAAGTTTAATTTGCAACATTAAAATTTCCTTAAGTCTAGACAAAACAACAAAACAACAAACCAAACCATAATTCTAAGCAATCATTTATTTCTGTGGTATAAAGGTTGACATGGAAAATTTAACAATCTCTGCCACAAGCAGTGTGATGGCTCTAAATAGAGCCATTTATTCTCCAATTCATTTTGCAGATGAGGAAAGTGAGGATACAGGATTAAGTGACTTGACCAAGGTCACACAGCTAGTAAGTATCTGAGACTGGATTTGAACTCAGGAAAATACAAGCCTTCCTGACTTCAGGCTCAGCACTTTATACTTCATGGTGCCACCTAGCAGTCCCACTACAGCCCTAGTAGTGGGGAAAGAACGATAGATTTAGGATTCAAAAGTCTTGAGTTCAAAATAAGATTATGCTATTTGCTGTTACCTTGCATAAGCCATTTAACATTTCTAGCAGGGTCTCAATTTTCTCACTTGTCAAAAGAGGGGCTTGGACAAAATGACCTCTGAGGTTCATTTTAGTTCCAAATTTATGCTTTTGTATTCCAACTTTCTCACTTTACAGATAAGATCTGTAGAGGTTTGAAGAGAGGAAATACTTGCCCAAGATCACACAGAATAAATGGACTAAACAAGAGGTGCTTTGATTCCTACAAAGAGCAAGTGAGTTTCTTTTCTTTTTAATTATCTACTAACTCAATAATAAAAAAGTTGAACAAAACCAAATGATACTATTTCTTTTCCTGTAAAATAAATTGAGCTGTCTGAAAAACATCTGTCATCTATACTATGGTGTTAATTTTCCACAAACATCAGAAAACATACATAGTTATGAGATGCAAACAAGAAAATGATTTAGGCATCAGAATACTACTTTCTCCCTAAATCCCTTCAAAAGCACTATGGGCTTCCTTAGGGGCATGGAGGAGGGGAAGGGGAAAGCACACTTCCCGCACTAGTTGATTTTGATTTAATATTTGGGCTGGGCTGCTGTCCTGTTTCAACAAAGATCTTAAGCTTTTCCATAGTAATAACACATCTACTTTTGTTCTCTCTGTTTTCTAAAAGCAAACAGCTGTAGTTTAACACAATTAGAAGTGGTATACATGAATTATTTGACTTTAAAAAAAATAAAAATTAACACACACAAGTCAATTCAATCACTGACACAGTAACAAAAACAGTTCTTTCTTTCATTCTTCCCTACCCCTTTTTGCAAACAAAATTTTCTTTAACAAAACTTTCAGGCCACAGCTTTTCATATCTATCAGAATCTGAGTGTGATTAAAAAAGAACACTTTTTTTGAGATATATATATATATATATGTGCATACATATATACACACATATATGTATGTGTGTATGTATACTGTATATACATACATGCCCACAGATACATGTACATCTGCACTCACATGCACACAGACACACACATACATACCTTAAATCTCTAAGGAAGATGACAAAATTGCCTACTTCTTCCTGCCTAATAAAAAAATAAAAAGGGGGCAAAAACAGGACAAAATTATCCATTCAATATGCAAATACTGTCATTTAATTTGCTTAGGAGACCCTTAGAAGTAAAAAGTAGCAACAAACCTTACATCGGATGTTTAATTGACAGCTAGTTATGCACATGAGCACACACAAAATATAGCTGCAAATTTTTTATGGGGGGAAAGTAGACTTTTAAATACTAGTTTTGTTTACTGGTAAAAATATGATGCCAGCTCTGAATATCTGTTCAACACAATTTTTTAGAAAAGCGTCTTTTTCAAATGTTTGAACAAACATATCTCTTTCATATATGAGATGGTGGGAGTAAAACAAAAACATATAAGGTTGAAATTTTAAGCAAACGGGGAAAAAAAAGGCAGAACTGATTAGTAATAGGATGTTTCCTGATTCAGTTTTGGCCTTGAAATAGCTAGTTAACAGAAAGGCACAATATCATGGTTTGGAAAGAATCTTAATGATGTATATGAGAGCCTTTTCAAATCAGACAAAATACCCAATGACAAACACACTTGCTTCTAGTAACTGCAGCCCTCATTCACTGATCATAATTAGAACCCCTGTTGTCAGCCCAGGGCCTCTGCTTTACTTAGCCTGAAAGGCGGGACAATGCTTGGTGAACAGACTGAGAAACTTGGAAGCTTCAACATACCTGGGACAGGGTGGGAGGAGGGAAGGGGATTGAGGACTCTACCAGCCCTTTGCTTGCTAAAGAGGTAACTCAGAGGGAAGCAGGGACATCTGCAGAATCCCATCACATGCTGGGTATTTGGAGGCCTGCTTGGGAGGTGTGATGGGGATGGAGAATTACTAGGGAGGCCTGGTCCTAAGAGCTTATTTGAGGTTAGCTTTACTATTCTCACAGATCCATTCCTCCCCTCCTCTAGTACATTGGACCATTCAAGTTGGCTCTCTTTAGCCTATTCCAGTAGTCCAAAGTGCATACATCTCCTGTGATACCCAGATAAACTATTTAAGAAAAAGTCTGGCTGAGGATCATGCTTCCCCAGATAAATCACTGTCTTGGTTAAGCACCCAGTCCAACAGTTCCTGGATAAAGGTCACTTTGGGCTGTTTGAAGGAAGTAACCTGGATGAAGAATTCTTTTTTGTCTTTCTTTTCTTTCTTTCTTGCTTTCTTTTTTCTCTTCCTTCCTTTCTTCTCTCCTTCCCTCCTTCCTTCCTTTCTTTTTTCTTTCTTTCCTTCTTCCTTCCTTCCTTTTTCTTTCTTTCC
>JAJPUD010003286.1:166617-177799 GCA_023553655.1 Myrmecobius fasciatus | reverse complement strand
TTGATTTTGAGGTTTTTATGCCCTAACACATGATCAATTTTTGTATAAGTTCCATGAACCCCTGAGAAAAAAGTATACTCCCTTCTATCACCATTCAATTTCCTCCAGAGATCTATCATACCTAACTTTTCTAGCCTTTTGTTAACCTCCCTAACTTCTTTCTTATTTATTTTGGAATTTGATTTATCTAATTCTGAGAGAGCAAGGTTGAGATCTCCCACTAGTATAGTATTACTGTCTATTTCTCCTTGCATCTCTCTTAACTTCTCCTCTAGGAATTTGGATGCTATACCACTTGGTGCATATATGTTAAGTATTGATACTGCTTCATTGTCTATGGAACCCTTTAGTAAAATGTAGTTTCCTTCCTTATCTCTTTTAATTAGATCTATTTTTGTTTTTACTTGATCCGAGATAAGGATTGCTACCCCTGCCTTTCTTTGTTCACCTGAAGCATAGAAGATTCTGCTCCAGCCCTTTACCTTCACTCTGTATGTATCTCTATGTTTTAGATGTGTTTCTTGTAAACAACATATTGTAGGATTCTGGCTTTTAATCCAGTCTGCTACCCGCTTCCGTTTTATGGGAGAGTTCATCCCATTCACATTCACAGTTAAAATAACTATATCTGTATTCCCTGCCATCTTATTTACCCAGAGTTATGATTTTCTCTTCCCTTTCCCCTCTCTCCCTTCCCCCCTCCCCAGTACTTTGCTCTTGATGACCACCTCCCACCAATAATCCTCCTCCCTTTAGAGTCCCTCCCTCCCCTTTATACCTTTCCCCTAATCCTTCTATTAGTTTATCCCTTTCCTTTTCTCCCCTCCCTCCTACCTTCCCACAAGGAGGGTCAGTGCTTTCTTTGAAGCCAAATGTGTCTGATATACTCTCTTAAAGTCCAATCTAATGAGAGTAAGGTTTACAATACTCATCGCCCTCCCTTCTTTCCCTCAATTATATTAGATCTTCTATGTCTCTTTATGAGATTTTGCCTTATTTTACCTCCTTTATTTTTACTTTATTTTGCCTCCTTTTCCCCCCTCCCCCCTTTTTCTTTTTCAGTATGGTATCCCTTCCACCTCTAATTTCTTTTCCATTATTATCAAAGAAAAATCAAATTATACTGCCATTCTTTAAAGGATACCTATAGTAGGAATATAGTTCTCAAGAGTTTTCCTTTTCACCTTTTTATGTTTCTTTTGAGTTCTCTATTTGCAGGTCAAATTTTTTGTTCAGATCAGGTCTTTTCATTAGAAATAGGTGAAATTCTCCTGTATCATTGAATGACCATCTTCTTCCCTGGAAGATGATGCTCATTCTAGCTGGATAACTTATTCTTGGCTGTAATCCAAGTTCTTTTCCCTTTCAGAATATCTGGTTCCAGGCCCTTCGATCCTTCAATGTGGAAGCTGACAGATCCTGTGTAATTCTAATGACAATTCCTCGGTATTTGAACTGTTTTTTTCTAGCTGCTTGCAATATCTTTTCCTTAATTTGGCCACGATATTCCTTGGGGTTTTAATTTTGGGGTCTCTTTCTGGAGGTGATCGGTGAATTCTTTCAATGCCAATTTTGCCTTCTGATTCTAAAACATCAGGGCAATTCTCTTTCATGATTTCCTGGAAGATAGCATCCAGGTTCTTTTTTTCATCGTGGCTTTCAGGGAGTCCGATAATCCTTAAATTGTCTCTCCTGGATCTGTTTTCCAAGTCAGTTGTTTTTCCTAGGAGATAGTTCATATTTTCTTCTATTTTTTCATTTTTTTGTTTTTGTTTAACTGATTCTTGAAGTCTTATTGAGTCATTTACTTCTATTTGTTCAATTTTAATTTTTAAAGTATTATTTCCTTCAGTTATCTTTTTTAGCTCCTTTTGTAGCTGGCCAATTGAATTTCTTGATTCAATGCATTCTTTTTCCATTTTGCCAGTTTTATTTTTCAGTGAATTGTTGTCTTTTTCCAATTCACCAATTTTGTTTTTCAGTGAATTGTTGTCTTTTTCCAATTCACCAATTTTGTTTTTCAGTTCACCATTTTTATTTTCCAGTGAATTGGTGATTTTTTCCAATTCACCAATTTTGTTTTTCAGTGAACTGTTTTCTTTTTCCAATTCACCAGTCCTATTTTCCAGTTTTTGATATTTCTATTGCCCTGATCTCAATTTATTTCCCCATTCTTCTTCTAGCTCTCTTTTGAGATTCTTAATGCAATCATCCAGGTAAGCCTTCTGAAAGGGAGACCAACTTAAGTCTGCCTTTGTGGCTTCATCTGGGATTGTTTTCATAATGTCAGGATCTGGGGACTGTTCTATTTTTTCTCCGTAAAAGCTTTCTATGGTGAGAGCTCTCTTCTGCTTCTTGCTCATGATTTAAAGTTGGGATATTGATGGAAAGCAGAGAATACTGCAACAATTTGTATTTGCCCTGGGGCAGTTTGCCGAGTTGACTTCCGGTCTGAGGCTGGTCGGGCTAGATTCGCACTAGGACCACGTTTTCAGCTGCTCTCGATCCACCCTTTTCCAAAGGCAGATCTGCCAAAGCACCTGCCCGCAAGCAGAGCAAAGTGGCCCAGGCGTCTCCCAGGGGCTTCCTGGGTGCCCAAAATCCGCCCCTCTATAGCAGCCCTGACTTCCGCCCCGGCTGGAGTCTGATCCCGACCAGCGGCCGATTTCCCCTGAGGCTAACCTTCTCCGGAGTTCTTTCAAGGTAGATCTTTGATAGAAGTGCGTTGTAGTCCAAATGCTTGGCGGGGCCCTCACTCAGAAACCAGTTGGAAGGCTTACTTTGTCTGGGTTTGAGGGAATGTCCCAGGAGTTCACAGAGAAAGCTGTCCGCAGTTCGCCATCTTGGCTCCGCCCCCCCTGGACACTAAATCTTAATGCCTTTTTTCTTGATTCCCATCACATGCCCCTTGGACTGTCTCTTGCATCTCTTCCAGTTCTGCAACTCCTTATCATGCGCCTTCTTCTGGAAGTCTAGAAACAGTTTTGGATCTGAGTCTCAGCTGTTGTTTGGAGGACCATCCTCTCCATTTTTCCAGGTACTCAGCTTCCCCCTCCAGTACTGCTTGCTCAGAATACACTCAGTAGCAAGACCTGCTCCCCAACACTCCTCCATCCCTCTGTTGCCAAAGTCTCCAACCCAGAGCCGAGGACACAAACGCTTTCCCCATTTCCCCTCTTCTTCCACTGCTCCTACCCCACATCTTTGGTATTATTCAAGGCAGTTTTTTTTTATCTAATCAAGTCTGAACTGAATGCAAATTCTTAAAATAAAGAATGCCCCAAAAGAGCTTACTCCCTAAGCCTGGGTGTCCAGTTTCTCTGTTGGTTTATTAAACAATATACAACCCAAGTAAAGACTGGACTTCTCTCATACTCTCCAGACACTGTACTTCCTCCCCCTGGGGCCAAAGGCTAGACTAATCAGATGTCCTTTAAAAACAAAGCAAACCAAAACAAAAGAACAATACTGTTCTTTTGGTTTTAGTGTAAGAAGGAGCCTTTTGAGGACAGCAGATTATGTTCCAAGTAGGTATTTCACCTAATCGCTTTTAGGTTTGCCCAGGCTGGGAGAGTGTTTCTATTATGCTCCAATATGAGAGTTAAGTTTGTCAATTAAACATTATCTATTTATTTTTGCCTTTATCTCACAAGGTGCTTCAAGTGTCCAGAAAGCCCACTTGGGAAGAATGATCTTGCTTTGTAGTACTTTTCTCAAACCAATCTCCTCAAATTTAGAGAAGCAACCTGAATCACCATTTCCGATTATACAGAAGTGAGCTTCAGGAATCCTGATGAACTAAATCCATCTTGGGCAAATGGACAGAGACACACAGGCAGGAAGAGACATTGAAGGCAAACACTTAAAAAATTCAACAGTCCTATTGTTGTTCAGCTCTTTGTGATCTCATTTGGGGTTTTCTGGGCAGAAATACTGGTATGATTTGCCATTTCCTTCTCTAGTTCATTTTACACATGAGGAAACTGAGGCAAACAGGGTTAAGTGACTTGCCCAAGGTCACACAACTAGTAAGAGTCTGAGGCCAAATTTGAACTTTAAAAAAGGGATCTTCTTGACTCCAGACCTGGCACTCTATACATGGTGCCACGTAGCTGCCCCTAAATAGTTTTAACAGAGCTTAACTATTTGAATTTGGCTTTCAAGAGGTGAATTTGGCCTCCGAGTGGTACTGGGGGCTCTTTTCATTTTCTGAGTCAGCAGCCTAGTCCAATATTACTGAGCCACTGGACCCCTTCACAGCTTCCATGGTCTCTTTAGGCATGGTTCTTTTTGGGACTTTGAACAAAGATATCATTTAGGATCCAATTTGAAAGTGGGCTGCAAACACCCACTTCTTTTACAGATAGATACCACATAGAAAATCTGGGATGATTAACACTGAATCATCCTGATTTTGAACTGAATATAAATTAGTAAACTAAGTCATTTCCCAAATTGCCCACACTAAAAGAATTCAATTTATTAACAGGAACAGTGGAAGTACAAGCACATGAGTCAGTTCACTATCTTACCTTCTTTAAAGGGCAACTAGCTGGCACAATGGATAGAATGCTAGGTCAGGAGTCATGAGACTCCGGGCAATTAATTTAACTCTATTTGTCTCCATTTTCTCATCTGTAAAATAAGCTGGAGAAGGAATTGGTAAACCATTTCAGTATAACTGACCAGAAAACCCCAAATGAGATTACAGAGTCAAATACAACTAAAATAACTGAACACCTTCTTTAAGCTTCCAAGTTCAATCATTTTTCCCAAACCAATCAGCAGTAGATACGTATCCTCTCCTGGATCTCAAAGGCTGGGTTAGTTTTGGGATTAACAAATGAGTTAACTTTTTAAGTAGGAAAAAGAGAACAAAATCCAGTAAAATTCAGTTGCTAAAAGTATAATCATAAAGTCTACTTGGGCTCTGAGCTTTGATCTCATATTTGACACTTTTAAAAAAGTTGAATAGCAAAAGAAAAATCTTAGAAATAAGACTTCAATTGGCATGGGAAGGGAAGTCTTGGGCTGGAAGAGACCTTGAGAAGTTATAGTCTGTATTCAGAAAGGGATCACACCTTTTCTTGGTGGGAAAACACAAGAATTAATCCTATTTTCAGTTTAATTTGATTTTTCTTTGGAATAAGTAATTCCAATGTGAGATGATAAAGACCCAGCTGTAGGGTAGGAGCCCTCAATCTTAGGTCAAAGAACACAAGATTAAGTAAATGAGAATTCTTCATCGTATTTGGAGTTTTATTGTTTTTTTTTCCTTTCCAGACTAGATTAGGAACTTCAACTGTCATCAATTCTGGTGAGTTTGGAATATCTAGATATTCCCAGGAGATACCCTGATCTCAGATGTAACTACATTGAGTCTTACAAACCACATACCCAGACTAGTTGTCTTGACTAGAGAATGAAAATTGATTTTCTTTTTTGAACTTGGGTTGAAGAAGGGGTGAAAGTTATAAAGTATGCCTTACTTTCCAGGTCAGGGAACAAGGAAGCATGAATTTTGTAAGACTTCTTCAGTCTTAATGTAGATACTATATATACAGTTTGACCAAGATGACAGCATTTGCTCAGAGGATAGTTCTTTGAATCAATCAATAAACAAGTATTAATTAAGCACTGATCATATACTTCTCAGTGTGTGACACAAAGGCAGTCTTTTGCTAGAATAATTGCCCCAGTAAAGAAAGTATTTATCCTGCCTTACAAATAATAAGGAAATATATTTTGGGTTTCCTTTTTTCTTTTTTAACCTGGAGGATATGAAAAATGGAATTTTTTGCTGTAGTATATGCTTAAATATTTCTAGAAGAAATAAAAACCTTTATCTTCCTCCACACAATCTTTATCATCCCACAATCTCCTCTCCTCTCCTCCTTCAGTTTTCCCTCTGCCTCCTTCATAAACTTTTCAGCTACACAAATTCAAAGCCATCTGCATCATCTTTGAGAGGGCCGATATAAATTTTTTCATAGTAGTATGGAGCTTTTATCCTATAAATCTACTTTTTCAGAAATCTTCCAGGAGATTATGAAATAGAGAAAAGATTGACACATTTCCAGATTCAAAAGATAAACAAATTTAAAAGTCACATGAGTTGCCTTTCCACTAGAGTCTGTTTTCCTTGTAAATGCCTGTGACCATATAAGTGCTGTATTAATTCAATATTTACCCAAACTCACATTTGTCCTTTGGGGGAGGAATGACTTACTATATAAGGATCATAGAATTTGTAGCTAGTAGAAACCTCATTCGCTATTGAATGCAACTCTCTCATTTTACAAATAAGAAAACCAAGGCAGAGACAGATTAAGGGACTCTTCCAGTATAATAAAGCCAGCAAATATCTGAGTATGGTCTTGAATTCAGGTCTGTCTAACTCCAAAATCCAATGTCCTATCCTAATATGCCACATGCTTCTCCTTGAGCATGAAGTTGAAGTGCTCTCAGGGATGTGCTGGTAAATGTTTAACAACCTGATCTCTGAAAAATATACAGGACACACTTTTAAGCTTAATCTTCAGTATTTACATTTTCTCTATTGCTTTCATAAGGCTAGACAATCAACAGAACAATAAATCAAACCTTGATTTGTAACATTTGCCTATTTCTAAGGTGTAAATGCTCATGCCAAAATTTTAACAATCAGTTTTATGAACTACTTCCAGCTAGCTTAGTTCTAGCCTGAGTATTATTCTATTTTATTTATGATCATTTGAACCTGCTTGCCTTTTCCTCCACTTTCATTCAAATTCTCTCTTTTATCAAGGTTTCTTTACAATTTGGGTTCTGAACTTCAGGTCTACAAATTTCCAAAGGCTCCATGGATAGATTTCAGAAGGTCCATGAACTTGAATGGAAAAAAAATCTTTATTTTCACCAACTTTTAACTAAAATTTAGCATCTTCTTCTATTTGAATTCAAACAAACTAGTCAACTGTTATTTTTAGGAGGGGCACACAGTTTTTCAAGGTTACACAGGGAACAAATGCACTAAATCAGAAGTGTCTCAACTTCTACCCAGAGCAAGTGATTTTCTTTTTACAAACTTCTCCATTCCATCACTCCTTCTCTCTGATTCCATCCCAAATCTGGCTTTGGTTTGGCAGAACAGTTTATGATGTACAAAAAAAGGTTCAAAATCACTGCTTTAGGACATAGTAAATTAGCTTGGTGAGCTGTCATTTAATGCTCCATTAAGGTTATCTAATGCAATATACTTCTATATACTGTCCAGAACTTTGAACTATAATTCTCAGTTTTTCTTTATAATCTTTCAATTTAACTTGTGGAAGAGGAATATGGAGTAAGGGAGTGGAGGGACTTGACTTGTCATCTTGCATAATTTGGTGAATAAGAGAATACTGTTTATGCTAGTTCCTCAGCAAAAGAGAGAAATTATTAATTTTAATTTGGGGAAAGAGTTCAAATTGCCCAGATGATAACTGAGCATGTCCTCACATGTCTGAGGGGAATAATCTGCATTTTGGGGGCAAAATCAGTCATACAACTAGCATTAATTAAGAATTTACCATGTGTCAAGCACTATGTTGAAGATACAAAGAAAAGAAAAAGTTCCCATCATCAAGGAGCTTACCCTCTTATAGAGGAGAGACAATGCAAGCATATGTATAAAAAAGCTAGATACAGGATAAGTTGGAGCTCATCCATAAAGGAAGTCCTTCTAAATAATTTGTACATTGGGCTCTACTCAAGACAATCAAAGAAAAATAAGACGATTTTGCAAACATCTCTTAGGATTGTAAATCCAAATTCTTGGTACCTTGCCAAGCTGCCACTGAAACATATGATTCAGAAAGAAAAAAAAGAACAATTGAATCCTATTTCCAAGGAGGACCAAATTCCCAAACTTGGTAATTGGGTGGTACAGTGGATAGAGTGCAAGACTGGGTGTCAGGGAGATCTGAATTTAAATCTTTTTTTTCCCAGACACTTATTATTAGTGTGATCCAGGGCAAATCATTTAAGCTGTGTCTGACTCAGTTTCTTTCACTGTAAAAGGGGTATAATAATAGCACTTACATCCCAGGATTGTGAGGATCAATTGAGATAATAGTTGTAAAGATCTTAGCACAATGCCTGGGACATAGTAGGCACTTAAAACATACTTAATTTCTTTTTTCATTTCAGAAGGAAAAACTTAAATCCATGGAATCCTAGGAGTGAATATCTAAAAGGTGGAAGGTAATGAAAATAGCATGGACTCTTCTCCTGCAGTGGAAAAGCAGGACAGGAAGAAAGGGAAAGGGAAGGAGGAAGCAACACTAGCTCTCATCTCTATTAACTCTGACTCAGTAATCCGGATGTGAGAGGAGGCTGCTCAGCTATGGGTTTAGAAGCCAAGCAGACTTCCCAGTATTCACAATCCCACTCAGTATCAAAACTGAAGCTCCAAATGAGATTTCTAAACTGGGTAGGACAACAGTGACCTTTGGTAATGAGAAACTTCTGAATTTTGATACTAATGCTAATTCTTTTGTCACATATAATTCAGGAGTAGAGAGGAGGGTTATGCTTGATCAGTTTCCCTAGCTTGATCACTGCAAGTCCCAGTGGGGTCTTGGGGGTCAAGTGGCCCACTGGATACTTTCAAACTGTCATGCAAAGCACTCTAGTTTTGTTCAATCATTTTCCAATTGTGTTCAACACTTTGTGACACCAATTGAGGTTTTTTGGGGAAGAGATACTGGAATAGTTTGCCTTTTCCTTCTCCGGCTCATTTTACAGATGAGGAAACTGAGGCAAACAGAGTTAAATGACTTGTTTGGGGACACAGCTAGTAAGCATTTGAAGCTAGATTTGAACTCCAGGACTAACACTTTGCCCATTGCCCCATCTAGATGCCCAATCTAGCTGCCTGTTGGAGTTATTTATCTTTGACTATTTTCTCTACTCCCAAGTCTATTTAGGATGAAGCTATGGCATCCTGAAAAATCAGAATGGATTTAATAAAAATGTATTAAGACCCTTTCATATAATATATATTATAATACATAATATATATAAGACCCTTATTATGTACTAAGTTTGGGATACAAATACAAAGGACAAAGTCCCTGTGCTTAAGGATCTTATTTTCTAATAAAAAAGCATGAACCATATAGGAGACTGATGGCCAAAGAGAGATAATTGGATTGGGAACATCATAAGGATGGCAAGTAGAACCATAGGGGAGCAGATTAACCCATGAATTATATAAGCAATAGTAGAATAGATTTGATTGTAGTTTTTGAACTGGAAAGATGGGGAGAAATCTGATGAGAGCATGAATTAGAATATTAGAATAGTCAGAATTTCTGTTAGAGCTACATTTATATTTGTAGATGTGTAAATAAAGTTATAGCATTAGTTGAAAGCAAAAAGGGATTTTAGAGGTGATCTAATCCAGCCACTAATTTTACAGATGGGAAACTCAATCCTGGGAGACTAAGTAACATAATGTCTCCTCCTCCAGAATTTAAGCCATTCAAAGGCAAGGGATATTTCCTTTCTTTGTATTTCTGATATCTAGCACAGTGTCCAGGAAATGTATATTCTGCTTTACCTATTTTTCCTTGAAACTATGATTCTTTGGAGACTGTAGTGTTATAAGATTCATAATCATATAGCATCATGTGATTATGGGAAATGGAAAAATGGGATCATGGGGAAATGTAGGTTAAAAGAATGATTTTTGTTTTGGAAAGTACATTGGGATCATTGAAAATATTGTGCAGTTCCCCAAATTTTAGACACTGAGTGACTTTAAGATTATAAAGCCTTGATGTGAGTGAGACATAAATATCTTAGGAGAACAGTTATTATTATTATTATTATTGTTATTATTACTGAGACCAACTGAAGACACTTTGAAACAAAAAAGCAGAGGTGGGAAGTGGTTAAGGAGATAAATTCTGAGAAGTGAATTTGGATTTCTTAAGCACAGCTCAAATATACATAAGAATGACAAGTTTTTGGCGAGAAATGGAATGCATTTTAGCAAAGGTTGGCAGGAATGTATTTTCCTGGAGTTTTACAAAGTTAATCAAAGGAAATTTATAATGAAAAAGGAGAGGAAGAAGACTGACTGTGTATGTACACCAAATTAGACTGCACAGAGAGAAGCTACATTATAGAAAAAATAGGAAGGAAATGAGTAGTTATTAATCACTTACTGTGTACCAAGCACTGCATTAAATGATTTACAAATATTAACTCATTTGTTCCTTAGAAGGTAGGGCTACCATTATTTCCATTTTAGAACTGAGAAAACTGAGGCAGACAGAGATTAAGTGTCTCATCCAAGGTCATGTAGCTAGTAAGTATTTAAGACTGTTAAGGACAGATCTTCTTGACTCCAGGTCCAGTGGTCTAACCACTGTACTAGCTAGTTTCCTAGCAATAGAAATGATCAGAACTTCATAGAAGACAAAAGCAGGGAGGAAATCAACAATGAAGTCCATGGTCTAAAATGTTCATAATCTAATGCAAAAAGTTTTGGTAACACGAAAGATGAACTAGAAATTCTGAAGGAAGGAGGAAAATTTGACAGCATAAGTTTAACTGAGAATTTAGGAAAATATAAACACCTGGAATTTGTATCTGTAACGGTATAACACATTAAAAAGCAAAAGGAGAATGATTGTGAGGATAACAGTACTAGATATTTAAAAGATATGATCATGTGAGGAAATCCTAGAATCAAAAGGGGAAAACATGGTGGAGAGTATTTGGGTAAAGATAAATGATTAAAGAGAAGCAATATTGTCATTGGAATATACAAGTCACCCTGAGAGAGGAAAAAGATGAAAAGTTCAGGAAATAGATTATAAATTTAGCACAGAGGTATAATATAGTACTGCTGAGAAAATTTAAATTATTAAGATATTTGCTGGAGTTCTGCTAAAATCAAAACATCTCTTTTTTTTTAGATTTTACATAATGATAATTTTATCCTTCAAAATGTAAAGAATTCAATAAAGAAAACTTCCATTTTGCACCTGATTGTTAGCAAAGAAAAATTGGTTGAAGGAATAGAAATGAAAGGAATTTGGGGGTTAAATGATCACTGTATCTTATAAATTAGTGATAGGAAAGAGTCCAGGAATAGAATGTGTGTGTGTGTGTGTGTGTGTGTGTGTGTGTGTGTGTGTGTGTGTGTGTG
>JAJPUD010003286.1:132749-156185 GCA_023553655.1 Myrmecobius fasciatus | reverse complement strand
TCTTCTTCTTCTTCTTCTTCTTCTTCTTCTTCTTCTTCTTCTTCTTCTTCTTCTTCTTCTTCTTCTTCTTTCTTTTTCTTTCTCCTCATCCTTCTTCAATGGTTTTTGGTTGGTTATTAAAACTGTTGGTGCTCAGTTTTTCTTTGGTCACCACTTCATTGTCACACACATTTATCTGTTCCTTTTCCTGGGTTTTCAGGACCAAAGATCCAGGTTCCAAGGAATGAAAGATTCTCAAAGAAAAACACTCACCAACCTCTGGAGAATGTTTCCTCCTCCCCACCCCTCCTTTTTTATGACAGATGAAACACTTTTAGGAGAGCATCATCCCAGGAAATTGCTACATTTCTCTTTCCTTTCTACTGGCCCTAACTGTCCAGTAATTATCAGCTTTTGAGACTCCAAAAATGTTTGGCAAATCACAGAATTAAGGCTAGGGGGACAAACACTTTAGCAACTGCTTGAAAAGTGAAATCTTCAACCAGATGGTTGTTTGACTTATGGGGTGTGCCAAACAACTGACTGGGTTTCTTTTGTGCCTTGTCTGGCACCAGCTGTTTGAGTCAACTCACTGAACTGACTGGTTATTTTGGCATTATTAGAGACAGCTAAGAAGGTAAATCCATTGCCAAAGACTTAGTAGCATAAATCCTAAAGGGCATCACTGGTGAAGCAGGTGTAGAGTTTTTCATTTTTCATTTCCCCATGACTTAGCCACCATTCCCTCTCACAGACAAACCTATGATTCCCTTCTCTCAAAAATAATGTTTAGGACACAAAAAACAGAGAAAGAGCTGCTATTCTGAAAGGTCATAACAATGACAACTCTCATTTCTATAGTGTTCACATTTCACAAAGCATTTTCCTCAAAATTCTTCCAGTTGGGTAATGCAAACAGCATTCCCATTTTACAGATGGCCTCAACTGAGGTTCAGAGAGGTCAAGAGCATAGTGCTATACTCCCAAAGCTATTAAGGGTAAGATCCTGGGTCCTATTCCAATTCAACCTTGCCTCACAGTCATTTGGCAAAGAATGTAAAAACACAGATTTAAGGTCAAACACTATTCCTAATTAATCAATAAATATGTACTAAAGAGGCACTTAGTTCCAGGATAGGAATTGAAAGCATAATGAACAAAGAAAAACTAACTAACTAAATGAATGAATGAACCCCTACTAATAAGTAGTTTATGATTAAACAGGGAAAACAAGTATATATGTGTGTACATACATATACATGTATGCAAAAACATGTATATAAAACACATTTATATTATATATACATATATATGCAAAACACTTATACATATGCACATATACACACATGCAGAACAAACATAAAAGTGATAAATACAAATAAATACAAAGTAGGAAGTAGTGAAATACAAGGTAGTTTGAGAGGGAGGCACCAGTAGTTAAAGGGTCCAGGAAAGGGTTTATGTAGAAGTTTGTGCTTAAACTACTTCTGGGAGGAAGAGAGGGACTCTGTGAGGCAGAAGTAGGGAGGAAACATGTTCAAGCCATAGGGGATGGCCAAAGCAATGACAAGGTGAGTGATAGAGTAATGTCTGCAAGGAGCAGAGAGAAGACTAGTTTGGATAGAACAAAGTGCAAGGGAAGGCATGATGTACTAATGAGGCTAGAAAGATGGGTTAAGACAAGGTGGGGAATGGCTTTAAAAGTGAAATAAGGAATTCAAGTTAATGCTGAAGTTACAATCTGGAGGTGCCTTTGAAAGAAACAGGGACACGAGGAGAAAGGCAATAAAACCTGTTTTGGAAATGCTGAGTTTGTCTATAGGACATCCAATTTAGAATGTCCACTAATCAACTGGTGAAGCTGGAATAAAACTTGAGGGAGAGATTGGGTCTGGACACTGGATACTAGATAAATTTTGTGAGTCCTGCATAGAGATGGCAATTAAAGGAGATGAGGAGGTCACAGAGAAAGTGGAGAGAGCATACCAAACATTTTACTAGGTGCTGAAGATACGACAAAATAAAATAGTCTGAGCCCTTTTAAACATTTATAACTGACATGAATGCAAACACCAGATGTTATTTTTGAACCTTTATAACAAACTCAACCTTTCTGAACATTTAAACTATGGTGGTTTAAAGAAGTTTTTTACTTTCTGTGTTATTATCCTTATTGTTACTGAAATAAACTACTGATAAAAAATACAGGTCTATTTAGAAAGGATGCCTCATGTGGCCCTCCCATACCTCAGGGTGAACATTGCCATTAGTTCTTACTCTTCACATCTGGAGTGAACATTATCACTGGCTATTCTCTTTCCTATACTAAGGCTCATTTCAGGCTTATCTGTATATCTGGGTACTATTTGTTCATTCTCTATGCATTTCTATGATGGTGATGATTAATGATAATTATATAGAAAATGTATGTCATAATAATTACTATTTATATAAAAATATATGTCAAGATAATTACTATTTGTAAAGAAAATGTATATCAATAATACAAAAATACATACAATAAAAAATAATACAAAAACATGTATAACAATATCAAATTGCCTAATTTCTTAGGGGGAGAAGACAGAGGAAGGGAGAGAATTTGAAACTCAAAATTTTTAAAAATTGATATTAGATATTGCTTTTATATGTAATTGGAGAAATCTTATTCAGGAAAAAAGTGTATGTCACCTTCTTTATTTCACATGACAAATCATCTTACAAGAAAACAGAAAAATCAATTGCCTTTTTGGCTTCAACTTATTTGGGAAGAGGGGATGGGGAAAAGAAGGGAATAAGCATTTATATAGTACTACTATGGGCCATGCACTGTGTTAAGTGTTTTACAAATATTATCTTATTTGATCATCAGCATAACTCCTAGAAAGTAAGTGCTATTATTATTTTCCTTTGACAGAAACAGAGGTTACTTAATTTGCCCAGGTTCACACAGCTAGTAAGTGTCTGTGAGGCTGGCTTTGAGCATCCTAACTCCAGGTCTAGTGCTCTATTCAGTAAGCCACCTAGAGTCCTCAACTTATATGAATAATTATGTCAATTATAATATCCAACATTTATATTGCATTTATTATGTGTTATTGTCTCATTTATTCCTCTTAGGAGGTAGGTGCTATTATCATACCCACTTAACAAATAAATTGAAGCAAGCTGAATTTAAGTGACTTACCTAGATTCACATAGCTAGGAAGTATCTGAGAATAGATTTGAATTCACATCTTTCCTAGCATTCTATCCATTGCTCCTCTTAGCTGCCTCAATTTATAAGAATAATAACATCAATAAAATAAAAGCATGTGTGTATCATAGGGTCCAACTTCTATTATCTTGTGTAAGATTTCATGGCTAGTAGCTATCAGAGGCATGATTTAAACCCACTTCACATACTAAGCTCCCATCATTACACTACAATGCCCCCTTTTGATAGTTCTGGGAATTCAGAGATTATGTTGATCTGGTTAGAAGAAAAGGCAAGTCTATATGGAGAAAGTGGCACTTGGGCTAAGCCTTGAAACATTGGTAGGATTTTGAAAGCTGGGGATATGAAAGGACATTAAGGCAGAAGGGATGATTTTTAAGAAAAGCAGAAAAGCACACGGGGTATTCAGTGATGGATGAATAGCTAGTTTGAGTTGAACACAGGACATTAAAAGTAGTGAAAAATAAGGCTGGACTAGTGAGCAAGGGCCCAGATCATGGAAAACCTTGAATAATTTGATTTTTAAAAACCTTGAATAATTTAATTAAATGTGACAAGTATAATTGAACGTATAAGAAGAAAATTAATCAGTAAACTGATGTATGTCCAAAAGATAATTATCAAAGAAGTAAAAAAGAAATTAGTAGTGATCTTTATTCCATATTTTATTAAAATGTCGTATTTGCATAACCTCATAACAGCTTGTCCTTACTAGTATATCTCTATAAAATATAATTATTTCTAAAAGTTTTATACTTTTTTTAGGCACATTCCTTTTTAAAATGATGAATATTAGTCTATTACATTTGACTTCAGTGACCCTCCAAAAGGGCTTATTTCAAACCCAGCTGCACATTCCAAAGCACCCAGTATGGCTCCATGAAAGCTTATCAAAATTCCTTAATCCTCAGTCTTGAGGTGACAGAGTGAAAATGAACTTGGCCATATCATGCTACTGGTTTGTTCAGTCTCTATGCATGCCAGTGATGATGATGATGATGACCGCTAATAGTTATATACAAAATGCATGTCATAAAAATTGCTAACATTTATATAGAAAATGTTACTTCTATTATCTCATTTGATACATCATCTTACAAGAAGATAGAAAAATCAATTGCTTTTCTTGGCTTCAACTTATATGGGAAAGATGATGGAGAATGGGAGGAAATAGATTTATACAGCACCTTTATAACACATTTATATAACAGTATCCTGATACCAGCACCTGTGATAAAAGTACCCACGTCTACTAACATTATCTAGTCCACTGGCTGCTATTCACATTTTGTGAACTAATGGCCGATATGTGGTTAACTGCTACTCCAGAGGAAACAGGAAATTCTGAGCCATTGGGTATATATGTCATAAATAGCATTTGGGTGATATCACCATATGCTAATGGGAGAATATTAAAACTTCTGGCTGCCTAGATTTCAGGTAAGTGAATATTCTCTGCCTTCATTTCTTTCTTTCTTCCCATTATTCTTTCCTTCACTTCACCAAAGGTAGCTATTAGGATGAGATATTTGTCACAAATCTGCCATATAAATTTAACAGGATACCGTTGCTTATACTGGAGTTCGGCTTTCAGTTTCCTAATTGCTGCATCTACCTGTCATTCACCCTAGAGGCATTCACAAGCTACAACACTCTCATTCTTATCATTCCTCCAAAGATATAGTTGTCAGAAAAGTTACTGTTCTAAGTGCTCACAGCTCTTTCATCTGCCTGTGGTGTCTAAAGTACATTTGAATCAGGATCTCCTAATTCAAAGTCCATCAATCTATTCATAGCAACACATTGCTGCTATGAAATCAGCATGTTAGTTTTTTGGTATTTTGGGGGGATTTGTTTGTTTGTTTTAACATCTTGATATGGAAGAATGAGGAGGTGCAAAGTTTTATATATAGAATAAGCACTGAATACATATTAGCATAATGAATGAAGTATTGAATTTGGAATCAAGGTGGTTAGAGTTTGAATTCAGACTCAGACACTTAGTTGTTAGTCATTTGGCATCTGTCAGTTTCCTCAACTATAAAATGGGGATAATAATAATTACCTCATAAATTGCTGTGAAAGTTAAATAAAGAAATGTATGTAAAGTGCTATATAAACCTTAAAGGACTATATAATGCTAACTATTAAAAATTGATTGATTGATGATTAAATTTAATTAAAGGAAGCATTGGTAATTATGAATAAAACAAGAGAAAATAGCACATCTTAATTCAGTTTTAAATTATACTAAGACTTTTGGAACAACTTCTTTGTTTTATTTTGTTTTGAACCTATTTATAAAACTATAGAAGTGACACAGGAACCTGTAGGACTCTCTCTCTCTCTCTCTCTCTCTCTCTCTCTCTCTCTCTCTCTCTCTCTCTCCCTTCTTCTTTCCCTCCCTCTTTTCTGGAAATCACAACATTCTACCTTGTAGTAAATTTAGTTATTCTAACAACATAGAGTTTATAGCAGAAAAGGATGTCAGATATATTTTAATTCAACCTCCTCATTTTATAGGTGAAGAGAATGAAGTCAAGAGGCAATCAACACTTTGTCCAATGCCACACATATTCAGGAATAAAGTCAGGATTTGAAGTCAGGGCTGACTTCAACTCCAACACTCATTTCACTATATTAGTGTGTCTCCATGAACTTGTGAAGGTGTCTTACCTTCCCCACTAGCCTGCAAGTTTCTTGAGAGCATGTACCATCTCCCATTCCCACCCACATCTTTACCCCATTCCCAATTATCCCCTCTCCAATTTTAATATTTCTTTTTTTTCATTTTAAACTTCATTTTTTTAGGTTGTACATGTACATTCATTTTTTACATATTCCATATAACTCATATTGGAGGAAAAATCATGAGAAAAGAAAAAAAAACAGAAGGGAAAAAAGGTGAAAACAATATGATCTACATTAGGACTCCACAGATCTCTCTCTGAATATGGATGGCATTTTTCATCCAAAATTTATTGGAATTGCCTTGGATCACTGAATTGCTGAGAAGAGCTAAGTCCATCATAGTTGATTATCACACAATTTTGCTATTATCTTGCACAATATTCTCCTTGTTCTGCTCTCTTTACTCAGCATCAATTCATGTAAGTCTTGTTTTTTGTTTTTGTTTTGGCCAGGCAATTGGGGTTAAGTGACTTGTCCAGGGTCATGTAGCAAGGAAGCATTTAGTGTCTAAGGCTGGATTTGAAGTCAGGTCTTCCTGACTCCAAGATCAATGC
Source organism: Myrmecobius fasciatus (assembly GCA_023553655.1). Lineage (NCBI taxonomy): Eukaryota > Metazoa > Chordata > Mammalia > Dasyuromorphia > Myrmecobiidae > Myrmecobius > Myrmecobius fasciatus. Next base: position 149,744 of record JAJPUD010003286.1, on the reverse strand, counting down.
TCTTTCCACTACACCATCTAGCTGCCCCAATTCATGTAAGTCTTTCCAGGCTTTTCTAAAATCAGCTTGGTCTTCATTTCTTATAGAACAATAATCCATTACATTCACATACCATAACTTTTCCCCAATTGATGGGCTACTCATTTTTCCAATTCTTTACCAGTAACAAAAGAGATGCTGCAAACATTTTTGCACAAATGGGCTCTTTTCCCTCTTTTATGATCTCTTTGGGATATAGACCCATTAATGACACTGCTGGATTAAAGGGCATGTACAGTTTTATAGCCCTTTGAGCATCAACTTTAATATTTCTGTTAAGGCCATTATGTGACTTACATGTAGTAGATGTGTAATAAATGAACCAATGAACAAATAAAAAAGTGATATCATGTCAGCTCTTGATCCCTACTTTAACCTGATTCATATACACATGGTTAGAATAGCTTGCAAGGACATAAGCAAGGCATCCTGAAATACAGCTACATATATTTTGCTGAAATACCCCAACAAGCAATGAACTGTTTTTATTCATAGAAGCAGATTTTAACTCCTCTATAACTCAATAGAATGCCTTAAGATTTGTGACTGAAAAGTTCCTTTTGATGCCATCCTGGTGATAATCCTCTGTAAACTTAATTCAGATACCTTTCAGAGGACAGATATGCAATCTATGTGGCTAGAATTCAAAGTCTTTTGAGCTTAGTAGGATCAGTTAGTGCTTATATTCTACTGGGTTAGCCTTTGAGAACTCAGGTTTATCACCATCCCAAGACAACACCATACAAGAATAGCAAAATTGTGCATTTGGGCTAATTAGTAGCAGAGATTGTCCAGTTGCACAGCAATTAGGAATTAGGTGAACTAGATTAATTTCCAAATTTATAGAGCCAACCCTTATTTCTCTCCTGAGATCCTGGGCCACATCACCAACTATCTGTTGGACACTGGCTTATAAGATGACTTCTAAGATCCTTTCCAATATTCATTAACCTTTTAGTTTCTAATGGTTTCCACTTGGTTATCACATGGGCATCTCAGAAAAAAACTTATCCAAAACAAAACTCATTATCTTTCCCTCTAAACTTGTCCCTCCTCCAATTTCCCATTCCTGTTGTGGGTATTACCATCATTCCTGTCATCCTGGTTCCCGATCTTGGAGTCATCTCTTCTCTCTTATTCACTGCTTCCCCCAACCCCATGCAATCATTTTCCAAGTCTTATCAGTTTTACTTCCACAGAATCCTCACATCACTTCCCATATCTTCCCTCACAAAAGTCAGATCCTTATTACCTCTTGCCTGGAAGTAATATTTGCAATAGCCTTCTCATTGATTTCCTTGCTTCCATCTGAAATCACATCTTCCAAACTACTGCAAAAATAATCTTACTAAAGCACTATATCTCCATTCAGGATTTTTTTTGGCAATCAGGATTAAGTGATTTGCCCAAGATGACACGGCTAATAAGTGTCAAGTGACTGAGATCAGATTTGAATTCAGGTTGTTTTGTCTCCCAGGATTGATGCTCTATGCACTGTGCCACCTACATTTAGGAATTTTTAACAGCAACTTGTTGCTTCCTAGGATAAAATATAGACTCTTCACCCTGGCAATTACAATCCTTCATGAGTTAGCTCAAATTTACTTTTATCAACTTATCTCGCATTACTCCCTTTCACATACACTCTTATTCCAGCAATACTGGTCTACTTGCAGTTCTCAAAATTTGTCTCCCATCTCCCCATCTCCCATCAGGCTGAATCCTGTCCCTGGATCACATTTCCTCTTCACTTTTGTCACTTAGAATCTACCTTTATTCAAGGTTCAGATGTCAGTTCCAATGGTAAACTCTACAGTGGAAAAAGTGATGTAGTTATCATGGCATATGAGCTCAAATTTTTGTCCTGCTAAACTGGATGTTGGGAAAGAATCTAGCTGGTGCTATGGATACAGTGCTGGGTCTAGAGCCAGGGAGACTCACTTTCCTGAGTTCAGATCTTATCTCAGACATGCTAATTGTGTGACTCTGGGCAGGTCACTTAACCCTGTTTGCCTCAGTTTTCTCAACTGTAAAATGAGCTGTAGAAGAAAATAGAAAACCACTCCAGTATCTCTGCCAAGAAAACTCCAAATGGGGTCACAAGGAGTCAGAAATGACTGAAAAATAACTTTATAAAATTGATTTTGGCCATTTAATTTTTTCTTTTGTAAAGTAAAGCAGTTCATTGTAACAGATGTTTACTAAGGACCCTTCAAACTCTGGCTCTATTATTACTTCAGTTGTTAGTCTGCTTTCTTTCCTCCAAGTATATTGTGTGAATTTATTGATATAAATATATTATTCTAGTGGAAAATAAGCTTCTTGAGGACAGAATATTTATTTTTGTCTTTGAACCTCCAGCCACAATACTGGATCTGATATCTATCAAATGAATGTTTGTTGAATTAAAGTTAACTGGAGGAAAGGCTTCAAGCAAACTAAGATCCATAGTGGGCAGAATCTTGGACAGGGACAGATTCGGCTGAATGGGCAAGAAGCATTTGCAGTTCCCACAACTCAGAAGGCATTTTACCTGTGTGGAATGTAGAAGAATCAGCACAGAAGCTGTCAGGTTTGTTTTCCCCCCCAGCCACACACTAAAAGAGTAATCTTGGTCAGCAATATCATTCTGGAATATGAAAGGCAGCAAGAGACATGAACATACACACTATTGAATAGTAATTGTATCTGCATCTAGAACACTATGAGTTGATGTTTTTAAATGAAAACTGTTTCTCTTATCTTCTTCTACTGGCTAGTATTTCTTTCTTGTTCTTAAATTTAAGTAGAATATATTAAATGGTATGGAAAAAGACACCAACTCACTGAAAAACAAAATTGGTGAAATGGAAAAAATATATTAAATGGTATTCTAATGGGCTTATCCAAAAGAGCTTATGGACCTGCCTAAGAGCCTACCTTACTAGCAGGAAGAGATTTTAGCCTCAGGAAAAAAATCTATCTCATTATATTTTAATAGAATATCTATTCTTAATATTAGATCTTATGCTCTGTTCACTTCCAAAACTTCACATTTGTTGTTCATTCATGTCCAACTCTTCATGACCCTGAGCATAGCAGGCCAGGCCTTTCTGCCTCAAGGGGATTATCTTCTGATATCATCATATCTTTCAGCATTTTAATACAGTCCATAGGAGCTTTTTTTTGTTTTTTTAAATTTAATTTATTTTTTGGCAAAGATACTGAAATGTTTGTCATTCTCTTCTCTAGTGGACTACCTTTTATCAGAGCTCTCCACTATGACCTGTCTGTCTTAGATCAGAACTCTTCACTATGACCATTTGGGCAATCCTGAACAGCACAGCTCATAATTTCATTGAACTATGCAAGACTCTCCACTATGACAAGGTATGGCATGCAGGAGGAGCAAACCTTACACAGCCATTTGCAAATATATTTCAGTAAAACTTTCCTGGGCTCAGTTTACTAATATTTGAAACATATTTTGCAGAGACAAGGATGCCAACAACTTAAAATGAAGTTATTCTGTTGTACTGAAATTATGGTTGGAATGGGAAACTGGAAAAGAAAAAGTAACTGACACAAAAAAATTGTCCATATTGTCTTAAAACATTCTATTGCAAGTGATTAGATGGCTTTGGTGTCTCATGAATGACTTGTTCAGCACTCATATCAATACTATTCAGAAATGAAGTTCAAATCAGATTGACAGTGCCAACAACCCAGGGTGTTTTATGTGGAACACAAAAGGGGTCTGGAGTCATGTAACTCAACGGCTAGAATGTGGATTATAAGGGGCAATTACCACAAAATGATAAATGACTTTAAAGTTTTTAAAACTGATTTTTCAGTTGAAACAGGTGTCAATACTAGCCTGGGAATGTCATTTAAAAATTTCTATAATAACATCCTTCACATTTTTAATATCCTACTGGTTGCTATTTCAGCCACATCACATCTTTACATACATTATTTATCTGAACTTCATAATACAGAGACTATTATCTCCATTTTATAAATAAGAAGACTGAAGCTCAGAAAGATTAACAGATCTGCCCATAATCCAATAATCTAAGTTAATAAATCTCACAATCAGGATTTGAACACAGGTCTTCCTGCTGCTAACTCCTATATATTATCCTCTATTTCCCTCTTTTTCTTTCATATAAGACTAAGAGAGACAAAAATGAAACAAGAGGGGTGCCCAGATCTAGCCTGGCTCTGACCAACACCAGTTGTCCAGGGCTTGCCTTCAAACAGACCCACCCTTTGTTAAACTAAGAAGTTTCCAAGTCTAGTGCCAGTTCTGCATTTGGACCACCTGACAGAATTCCTGACTGGGTCAGTTTGTTTCCTTTTCCTGGTGAGAACACTGACAACTTTCTTTAAATCTTCATCGTCTTCATCTTTTTTTAAAAAGATAACATAGAAAAGGGCAAAAGAAAGAGTAAGAACCTGGAGAAACAAATGTTTGCAGAGAAATCTGGGAAGAGGACATTCTACATTTTTGAAAAGTACTGGGTAGAATTGGCAGTGATTTTAAGGTCAATGACCATATGCACACACACACATGCAAGCACAGATATCAGCAGATGCAGAGAGGGAATGTTTGGAGGCAGGAGTCCAGTTTAAAGAAGGGATTGAGAAAGGTGAAATGTTAGTGGATTACACAATAGAAAATAGTTATTTTATTACTTAAAAATAAAAGTGGTGATGGGGATGCTCTACAAGTCTCTTAGCTTTTCCCCTAGTTTTGGTGCAGGTAGTGTGCAAATTAGTTCAGGACTTGTTACGCCTCTGTCTACAGCAGCTGAGTACTGGATTTTTGCAATCTCGTCAGATTGTCCCTGAAAATCAGGCGGAGCCGTGGAGGGGCTGTCAGTTCGCTTTGTCCTAGGGTGCAAGAGCAGCACCACAGTCACCTTTTCCCTAAGATCTCCAAACACCTCTTGTCCTTCGAGCCCCGGATCGCCCCATCCCGGCCAGAGTGGAAGAATCAAGAAGGCGACGCCAGTGGAGAAAGCGCCTTGCTGAGAGCCAAAGGAAAAAGTTAGCCACTTTGTGAAAGCTGGATGAAATTGCTGTGAACACATCTGGGAGAGTAGGGCCTGGGAGGGGACTGATGTTATACAACGAAACCCACTCTTGAAGCAAATAAGGGATATTTCGACATCTCTTTCTTCTTTTTTTCTCCTTACCTCCCACGTCACCATCTCCTTCTCCCCCACTCACACGGATCCCCAAAATAGCGTTTCGAAATCCCTCCTCCCATCCCGAGGGAAGGGACAGGGCATTCACTACTGCAGATGTCTTGCAGACCCGGGAGAGGGTCTCCTAGCCAGATGTTGCACTCAAGTAACCTCCAGACTGCAAGAGCCCAGCCAGTCTCTCAAAATCTCACTGGCTGACAGGCGCACACAAATATTCATCCAACCCCTCTCCAGCCCCCCACCTCGCCCAACCTCCTGAGCTGGAGTCCGTTTCTAAAAGTGGGGGTTGGGGGGAAAGAAAAGATAAGCCAGGACAAGGAAGAAAACGCGTTTCTTACCCGAGTGTGCTCCGCTCCTAGAACCCTCCCCGACGGCTCCCTCTCGGGATGAGGGCGGCGGTCCCAGCTGCAGGCGGCGGCTCCCGCTTGTTCCTCAGCAGCTGCAAGGCACGGGGCATTTTTCTCTGGGAAACTTCTCCCAGGCGGGCAGGAAAAGCTCTCTGAGCTCGGAGGCTACGACCATCCGGGAACTTCGCTGTGATGTAAACCCTCCCACTCCAAACATCCCCCTGTCCCCCGCCCCTCTACCGGCCCTGCCACATGTGGACTTAACAGGCCGCTGCTGTTTTGCTGCTGCTGCTGTTGCTGTTGCAGCAACTCTGAACTTTAGAGATGACTTCTCTCCTATTTTAATTTAACAAACTTTTGTCTGCCTGGCGTGTTCGAGGCACTGAGTTTAGAAAGGTGAAAAAGACAGTAAAAAAGATGTCTCCTCAAAAAATGTATAATCCAGTAGAGGAATGTCCATTGGGGTCTGGAAGACTCGTTCAAATTTCATCTCAGATACTAACTGTGTGACCCTGGACAAGTCATTTAAACTTTGCCTCCGTTTCCTCATTAATAAAATGAGGAGAATAAAAAGGACGAGATGATCTCCAAAGTTCCTTCCAATTCTGAATCTATGATTTCCTGTTAAAATATGATGGCGGAATTAACAGTGAGAAGATAAACAGAAGGCTGTGAAGGGCCTTTAGGAATCTTTTAGTCCTGTCAACAGAATAGGGATCAGGGAAAGGTTTCTGGAAGAATGGCAGATGAAGGAAGAGAAGAATTTTTCAGAGAAAAATGGTATAGTTTGAAATAAATAGCACAAGATTCAGAGACAGGAAACCTGGGTTTGAATTTGTGTTCCATCATTTTCTATTTGTATCGCCCACGGGGAAGTCATTTAATAGTGAGGAGTGGGGAAGAGATTGCTTCAGTTTCCTTATTTCTAAAATGAAGGGAATGGACTATGTGATCTTTAAGTTTACTGTTATCCCTAAAAGCGAATGTGGAGAGGTGGGAGATTCCAGGAAGAGATCAGAAATAGACATTAGTTCATTTTAGCTAGAATAGGGATATGCATGAAAGGAAATATGATGGAGTAAATCTGGAAAGATGGGTTGGAGCCAGCTTTGAATATAGGAATAAGGAACTTCAACTTTATCTTGTTATATTAATTTCCCACTGGGGACTTTTTTCCAGGCTCACCTCAGTTTGGTTATAGATTGGGGTGAGGGGACAGGAATACAAAAGCTCCATATGCCTCTGTGCTAAGTGAAGACTTTGCATATTGAATCTTGGTCATAGTTATCCTAAAATTTTCATTTTTGAAAAACTAAATCATGTTTTTTAAAAATATGTCCCAAAGAAATATAGAAATCTTTCATCCTCTAATATATCTTGACCAAGTAGGATTTATACCAGGAATGCAGGGCTGGTTCAATATCAGGAAAACTATCAGCATAATCAATTATATCAATAACCAAACTAACAAAAACCATATGATTATCTCCATAGATGCAGAAAAAGCCTTTGATAAAATCCAACACCCTTTCCTATTAAAAACACTAGAGAGCATAGGAATAAATGGGGTTTTCCTTAAAATGATTAGTAGCATCTACTTAAAACCATCAGCAAGCATCATATGTAATGGAGACAAACTAGAACCATTCCCAATAAGATCAGGAGTGAAACAAGGCTGCCCACTGTCACCATTACTATTTAATATTGTATTAGAAATGTTAGCTTTGGCAATAAGAGAAGCAAAAAAGATAAAAGGAATTAGAGTAGGTAATGAAGAAACCAAATTATCACTCTTTGCAGATGACATGATGGTATACTTAGAGAACCCTAGAGATTCAACTAAAAAACTACTAGAAACAATTCACAACTTTAGTAAAGTTGCAGGATTCAAAATAAATCCACATAAATCATCAGCATTCTTATATATTACTAACAAAGTTCAGCAGCAAGAGATAGAAAAAGAAATTCCATTCAGAATAATGGATAATAGCATAAAATATTTGGGAATCTATTTGCCAAGAGAATGTCAGAAACTATACGAACTAAACTACAAAACACTTTCAACACAAATAAAATCAGACCTAGTCAATTGGAAAAACATTAAGTGCTCATGGGTAGGCAGAGCAAATATAATAAAAATGACAATACTACCCAAACTAATTTATTTATTTAGCACCATACCAATCAAACTCCCAAGAAATTATTTTACAGACCTAGGAAAAATAGTAACAAAGTTCATTTGGAAGAACAAAAGGTCAAGAATTTCAAGGGAATTAATGAAAAAAAAGACAGATGAAGGTGGCCTTGCTGTACCAGATCTAAAACTATATTATAAAGCAGCGGTCATCAAAATCATTTGGTACTGGCTGAGAAATAGAGCAGTCGATCAGTGGCATAGGATAGGATATCAGGACAAGCTAGGTAATAATGTTAGCAATTTAGTGTTTGATAAACCCAAAGACCCCAGCTTTTGGGATAAGTACTCGCTATTCGGCAAAAACTGCTGGGAAAATTGGAAACTAGTGTGGAAGAAATTAAGGCTGGACCCACACCTAACACCGCACACCAAGATAAGATCTAAATGGGTTCATGATCTAGATATAAAGAGTGATATTATAACCAAATTAGAGGAACATAGGATAGTTTACCTCTCAGAACTGTGGAGATGGAATAAATTTATGTCCAAAGAAGATCTGGAACTCTTAATTGAACACCAGATAGATAATTTTGATTATATTAAGTTAAAAAGTTTCTGTACAAACAAAACTAATGCAGGCAAGATTAGGAGGGAAGCATCAAATTGGGAAATCATCTTTACATTTAAGGGTTCTGATAAAAGTCTCATCTCTAAGATATATAGAGAATTGTCTCATATTTATAAGAATTCAAGCCATCCTCCAATTGATAAATGGTCAAAGGATATGAACAGACAATTTTCAGATGATGAAATTAAAACTATTTATAATCATATGAAAAGGTGCTCCAAATCACTATTGATCAGAGAAATGCAAATTAAGACAACTCTGAAGTACCACTACACACCTGTCAGATTGGCTAAAATGACAGGAAAAGATAAAGATAAATGTTGGAGGGGATATGGGAAGACTGGCATACTGATGCATTGTTGGTGGAACTGTGAACAGATCCAACCATTCTGGAGAGCAATTTGGAGCTATGCTCAAAAAGTTATCAAACTATGCATACCCTTTGACCCAGCAGTGTTTCTATTGGGCTTATATCCCAAAGAAATCATAAGAGAAGGAAAGGGCCCCACATGTGCAAGAATGTTTGTGGCAGCTCTTTTTGTAGTGGCTAGAAACTGGAAACTGAAGGGATGCCCATCAATTGGAGAGTGGCTGAATAAATTATGGTATATGAATGTTATGGAATATTATTGTTCTGTAAGAAACGAACAGCAGGACGATTTCAGAGAGGCCTGGAGAGACTTGCATGAACTAATGCTCAGTGAAGTGAGCAGAGCCAAGAGATCATTATTCACGGCAACAACAATACTATATGAGGATCAGTTCTAATGGACATCACTCTCTTCAATAATGAAATGCTCCAAACCAGTTCCAATTGTTCGGTGAAGAGAGCCATATACACCCAGAGAGAGGGATGTGAAATGTGGACCACAACATAACATTTTCATGTTCTCTATTGAGGTTTGCTTGCATTGTATTTCCTTTATCAGATTATTCTTTTTTGTAGATATGATTTCTCCTGCACAAAAATGATGCAATAACTATACATATATTCGATTTCTTAAGTATTCTAACATAATTATCATGTAGTGGATATCCTGCCATCTAGGGGAGGGGTGGGGAGTAGGGGGGAAAATTTGTAACAGAAAGCTTGTAAGGGTTAATGTTTAGGAATTACCCATACATATGTTTTGCAAATAAAAAGTATTAATAATAAAAAAATCTTTCATCATCGAAAAATGTGAGAAATAATCAGTTTTGATGTAGCATTAAGTAAAAGTCCTAACTAATTATTACTCTGATTTTACAAATAAGACTTTGGGGGTTATGTGGCTTGCCCAAGGATCCCACAGAAAATGAGTGGGATCAGAGTCAAGTTGTTCTTGATTCCAAGCCCTGAGCATGGATATGATAAGTATTCGGAGCAAGATGTAGTCAGACTTTTTTTTTGGCTTATTCAGATTAATTGGAAAAGGGTGAGGCTAGAATCAGGTCAGATAGCTCTTGTTATTAAAAATAATACAGGCAAAAGGCGAAAGTCTGAACTAAGATGGTGACAGTGAGAAGTAGGAAGAAGGGAACAGATGAGACATTTTGAGAAGATAGAATGAACAGTTTGCCAACTAATTGACTGTGGGAGGTGAGGGAGAGGGAAGAGTGAAATATGATTGAATTCTAGACTTTGAATGAACTTGAGTGACTCAAAAAACATAATGGTGTTATTAATAGAAATACAAAAATAAGGAGAATGGACAAGTTGTGGGTTTTGGTTTTTTGGTTTTTTTTTCCCCTGAGAAGCTTGAATTCCATCTTGGATATGTTGAATGAGGTAGAGGAAGGCCATGCAGGTAATGTGGCAATATAACAGAAGGCAGATGTTGAAAATGGAGATATAGATTTGTTATTTATATAGGGGGAATGTTTGTAATCAAGTAGTAGATGAGACCATGAACACCACTCTTTCTAGAAGTTTAGTATTGAAAGGGAGGAGAGAGAAGAAGAGGGAGTCATAGATAGAACCTTAGTGAATACTCACATTGAGACAGCTATTGTTATAGGATGGAGAGAAAAATTAGTGAAAAAGTCAGAAAAGGAGCAGACCTGGGAGAATATATAGTCATTGAAGGCAAAGGAAGAGAACATCAAAATGGAGATGCTTTAGAATTTTTTTTTTAGGCTCAGAGTTGATAAAAAGGCTAGGTCGTTTCGAAGGTCATTGTTGGATTCATATATATTTGTTTCACTGGTGAAGTAGGGAAGAAAGCCATATTACAATGGATTGTTGAGGTGTATATACAGTAAGGAAGTGAAAAAATATTTAAAAAGGTTTGACATCAAAAGAAAAAAATGAGATAAAGATAAGTTACAAGGTAATGGAAGAGATGGAGAGGGATGACAGCAAGAGTATAGGTGGAATAAATCTGGACAATGAAGAAATCTTCCTTTTTCATTCTGGGGGAAGAAGAAAAGGGTGAGTGGAGAAAGAAAAAGATTGTGTTCTGTGGATGAGAGATGAGAGAGTTCATGTCTGATAGCTTCGCTCTTCTGGAACAGGGTTTGTCAAGAGAGGGTGGATAAAGGTTAGGAGTTTGGAGAATTTATTGGGGAGTCCATCAGAAATGAATTTAAGGATTCCTATGTAGTAGTGAGGGTCCAGTTAGATTCAATAGTATATTACACAGGTTTCCTTTAGCAGCCCTCAAGTAATGATCAGAAATAAAAGGGAAAACTGCAGATAGGGATTGGAAGTTATCCATAGTTGAGAATTATCAGGTCAGGAACAACCAAAGTGTGTATTAGATGATTTAAACATAAATCATGGTGACTTTTTGAAATGATTCACTATTCATCAAGACTGATAGGATAGGATCACAGAATCTTAGAATAGGAATGGATCTTAGAGACTCCCCTTAGACTGGAGGTAGTAAGCTGGGAAAACATGTTTGATCTTAGGATGAAGGCAAAGAGGAGATTCAAGGTAGGCTTATGGAAAAGAAGACAAGTTAACACCTCCGAAGAGAATTTCAGAGTTTAGTATTTTTCAGGCAGAGGATGGTGAGGTCTTAGATGTTATGACCCTTTAGGAAAGCCGAGGTAGAGTAAAATGGAGATTGTGGTGTTTTGACTGAAAAACTGAGACATTGAACTGAATCGAATTTGACAAATGTTAAGCATTTACAATGTTTGAAGCTTTCTACAAGATAGGAGAAATGGAATGCTACAAAAATACTTTTCTTTCATAAACATTTACAGTCTTAGTGGAGATGGTGGCATTGGCATTGGAATAGATGTTATATGTGTATGTCTATACATATACATATGTATGTGTATAGATATATGTTTATACTTTAGTGGACAGTCTTTCTAAATGAAACTCATTCACATCTTCTTATTCTTTATAATTGTTGTTCATGTTCTGCCACATATTCTTTCCAGAAAGTTCAAGCAACATCCTGAAAGACTTCTTTTAGATCTCTTGAAATTTTGTAGATACTAATGGAACAGAAAGCCTCTTGCTTCACTCTCATCACATGATCACCCAATCTCCTTTTCTAGTTATACTTTTTTAAAAAAATTTCAAAAATATTTGATAGGATTATCAAATGCTCCCATTCCTTGGAAGTTGTCCCTTAAGTATTATCATGCCCTTTTCCTAATTTTCAGTTTTTTGTAACCCTTCTGCCCAAACCCATTAGTATGGGACTCTTTTCTTATAGATGGAATGAATGTCCTGATCTATGTGAAAGGTGGGACAGAGTTGGAAAGAATTAAGAGGGGGACTCCAACCTTTTCTAATCCCTCTTTGAGGACTCTCTAAGTGAGAGTTTTCTTAGAGCTTCAATTTGATTTCCACATTCAAGAGAAGATGGAAGAGACTGACTCCATTCCCAGTTGCTAAAGGAAAAGGCTCTGGGAAGATATGAGAGGTGCTTGTGATCTTCATGTCCTTCTTCATGGTTTGCTACTCTAGAAACTTTGGAGAGTTTCCCTTTGGATGAGATCTGGGATATTCTCTTATTTGAACTGTAACCTGGCTTCTAATGGGGAGAGCTCCTTCATATATTCTCTTATGTAGAACTGTTTTATTTGTTTTTCTATTGATTTGGATATATGAGTTTTTGCTATTTGCTATGTGTATTCACTGTGGAATAGTATCAGACAGAAAAAGGAGTCAAGTCATGGCTATAGAGCTTGAGGTTCTCCTTCCTACCCAAATGACAAAGAGATCAGAAGTTAAATGGAACCCAATCCTATATGAACAATATTAAAGGCAAGTTAGATAGATATACTTCTGGTATTCTTTTCTCTGAGAATAATGGAGTGGCCCAACTTCCTGCTTTCTCTCATGGCAGGAATGGAAGTGTCCCTTGGAAAAAGGTGGGGAGGATATGAGGAAATAGACCAGAGATTTCTATTCTACCTTCCTTCAAGCCACATATGGGACTCCTCCCTAGGTATATGAGACCCATTTTCTTTACTATTACTTCTAATCACTGGCTCCTCAATGGTCTCAAACATGTATTGATGTTCTCCTTCATTAACAAATCATCGCTTAACCATTATTTGACTAAACACACATTTTAGAGAAAGAATGTTGGATTATTTGGGTCAAAGATTAAAAATGTAAGCATGCCCTACCTTCTTCTCAAACTATATCTTTACTCTCTTTCATAGTCAGCTTATTAGAAAAAAGCTGTTGACACTTGTTGCCTCTGCTTTCTCACATCCCACTCATTTCTCGGTCTCTTGTAATCTAGTTTTTGCTCTCATCATTTTATTGAAGCTATTTTCTCTCAGGTCACCAGTGGCCTCATTATTTCTAAATTTGATGACTCCTTTTTAAAGCTTTCATTCTTCTTGACCTTTCTGGGGCATTTGACAGAACTGCCTATCTTTTCACTTTTTTTTTTTTTTTTCCTGGAGAGTCTCTTCCCTGCATGATACTCTTTTCTCTTGGTGTTCCTCCAATCTATCTGATTGTTTATTTTCAACCTTCATGAATATGATTCAAACATGAAATAATAGGAAACAAAAATATGGCTCAATATTAGGAAAACAGCATGATAATTAATATTAACAATAAAAACAATTTTAAGATATGATTATACTGATACATGCACATTTTTGATAAAATGGAACATGAATTCACATTAAAAACACTATAAAAAAGAAGCAACTACATCTTTATAATTAGATAATTGACTGAAAGATGCACAAAATATATGATCCCACTATACTTCTTTTTTCCCCTAATACCAAACTATCATTGCATTCCTGGTATAAATCTTACTTTATCATAATAAAACTTTGAATATATATTTGTTTATTTTCATAATTTTATTTGATTGTAAAAAGTTGAATCTGTAGAGGAAAATATCTTCTTAAAAATTCTCTTCCAGTAAATTGTCTCCCATTTATATAAAATATTTAATATAGAATATATTGAATATTGAATATATATCTACATATATATCTTACAATGGGACCCTGGGTAAGTCATTTAACCCTGATTGCTCAAAAAAAGAAAGAAAAGAATTGAAATTAGCCATATATACAGGAAAAAAAAAGATAAATATTTGTTTAGGCCTTGGTAAACAATTGAATTGGTGGCCAGTCAGCATTTATTTCTGAAGAATTTAAGTTGCATTTGGGATACTAAGTGGGTTTGAGAAATCTACAGCATATTACTAATGGTAAACTATTCAGGAGAAGTAGTTGCAAATGTTATTTTTAGGAAAATGTACAAGTGGAAAAGGACAGGGGATTTTCATGTAGTGAGTATGAGGGATAACTAACAAATTGCCTAATCTTTCACTGCTATTCAAATGATAGCAAAAAATCTAGAGAAGGCCTCAACCACATTGAATGAAACTCCAGTGGATAATTTATAGAAAGAAATAGACTGAAGTTACAAGGGAGAGAAATCATGGATGATTTGTAATCTGAACTACTGGTGGCTATATTCACAGCAAAAGTATAAATTTATTGAAGTATCAAATCACAATCCTTATCATTAGTTTGGGAGCTTCTTGAGGAAGGAATTAATTTTTGCCTCTTTTTGTTTCCCAAGCAATTAGCACAGTTCCCAACACATAGGAAGCACTTAATAAATGTTTATTGATATTGATATCAAATAACTTTCTATTGATTTAATGATTCTGAGTTCGACCTGAATTTGCCATTGATATATGACTTTTGTAGCCTCTCCATAATTCTTCATAATTACCTAGAGTTTTGTGCCTGGATTTATTAGTCTATACTAAAGATAATAATAATTACATATATTTATATAGCACTTTAAGGTTGGCAAAGTGCTGTTCATGCTGTCATATCAAAGATTCTAGCCAGATTTTTTGTTATTGAAATACTTAGAAATATTGAAAAGAATTTTTAAAAAATTTAGAAATATTTTTGTGCACCATTCCTAGTATCTTTTTGCCAAAGACTTCAAGGAGAAACTACTTTGTTAACTTTTTGTTTCTGGTAACTTATTTGAAATATCTTTTATTCTATAGATCTTTTAGTCCATAGTAGCTAGATGGTACAGTGGATAGAGTGACAAGCTGCAAGATAAAAACACTGATTTTCCTGAGTTCAAATCTAGTCTCATACACTCCTCATCTGTAAAATGAGCTAGAGAATGAAATGGCTATATATCTATCTACACACACACACACACACACACACACACACACACACACACATCCTTAAATGGATATATATGTATACATATCCAAATATCCATGTGTATATATATACATATATATATCCTTTAAGTTACATTTCCAGCTTTAAAAATTTTCCCATAATGGTTAAGTAATCCTGAATAATAAACCCAATAAGTGATTTTTTTCTCTTTTAACATCATCTATGAAATTTTGAATCATAGATATTAGAGATTATTTAGTTCAATCCCCTCATTTTACAGATAAGTAAATAGAAAGAGAAGTGATATCCCCACATTTATACAAGGAGTTTAAGATTAAAGGTACTACTTTCGTTGAAATTCATGTTCCTCTTTAATGGTCATCTTGAGTGGTCCATTGAACTGTTAGAGTCTGTCCTTTGACCTCATTTCTGAGAAATTCTTAAACAATTTTGGGAAAATTGTGGCTAGGTTCTTTCTTTTTTTCATCTGTTTCAGGTAAGATGATTAACCTTAGATCTCCCCAAACTTTGTTTTCTATTTTTGTCACTTTGTAAAGTTTTCAAGTCTTTTTCCAGTTGAGTCATTCTTTGATCTTGTTTTGCTAGATTTTTCTGCTGATCCTATTGACTGGCCTTCAGGTCTGAGAAGGTTATTTCAAATTGATTCCATTTCTTTATTCATGTTTCTATATCACTTTTTTCATACTGACTTTTAACTATTTGTTGTGTTCTGTTTCTTTTTTAAACTGAGGATAGATTTCTCTTTACAGATATCAGTAGCAGATCTTCATTTACAGACACATATTCTTCCTTTCCTTTAAAGTATTTATTGTCTAATTTAATGTGTTTTATGTTAATTTAGCTTTATTTATTATATTTTTATTTAATCTAATTTGTTATCTTTTTGTTTCTGGTGAAGTACTTGTAGGATCCTTTTTGCCTATAGATCTTTTAGATCTTTTAGACACAGTGGATTCAGTGCCTGGCCTGGAATGAGAAAGACTCATTTTCTTAAGTTCAAATCTGACACCAGATACTTGCTAGCTGTGTGATTCTGGACAATCACTTAACCTTGTTTGCCTCAGTTTACTCATCTGTAAAATGAATAGGAGAAGGAAATGGTAAACCACTCTAGTATCTTTGCCAAGAAAACTCCAAATTGGGTCACAAAGGATCAGACAGGACTAAAATTATTAAACAACAAAACTTTTTGTTTTTTGTCATGTGAAGAATTACCAGACACCCCTGATGCTTGTTAATTTATTTGTTCTTTCCTCTTCATCATCTGAGAAAATGTCCTTTTATCAGGATCTTTAGTTACCCTCCTTTTTTGGTCTTCTTCCCCTTTTTATTTATTTTTGGGTGTATTTATCTATTTATATAGATAGAATTGAAGAACTGAACTCTTTACATTCTCTTCCCAGAATTCTCTCTGATGGCTCTCTTCACAATTAAGAGACTGTTCAGCTGAAGACAATTAGACTTAACACCTGCAGGTTTAATCCAATTTTATCTAATTCCTTAACTACTTATTAAGCTCCTATTAAATAAAGAGCACTATGGTAGGTACCAGAGACACAAAACCAATATTGAGATAGTCCTTGCTCTCAATGTACTTTCATTCCATTTATAGGGATATGAACATAGAGGTACAGTGGAAAGAACAGTATATTTGTAGTTAGAGGAACTTGGCTTAACTTCTGTCTGCTATTTATAACCTATGTGAAGTTGGGCAAGATCCTAAACCCCTTAGGATCTCAGTTTCCTCATCTGTTAATGAAAGAATTGGACTAAATAATTTTTAAGATCCCTTTCCTCTCTGTAGCTATAGTTCTATGATACAATTCTAAATACAGGGAATCTGAGGACTTCCTGACTCCGCCTGGCACTTTCTGCCCTGAGCCATCCTGATGCCTCAAAAAAGGATTGGTAAGAATGAAGAGGTAAAAGTGTTTGTACTACATTAATGTGTGTAAAAAGCTTTGCAAACTAATGTTTGCATTCTATCTAAATGAAGTATTTCTTTGGGGATATGTGAAAAAGGGACTCTTTCCTGGGAACAGA
>JAJPUD010003286.1:86177-122749 GCA_023553655.1 Myrmecobius fasciatus | reverse complement strand
TCTGTTCCCAGGAAAGAGTCCCTTTTTCACATATCCCCAAAGAAATAATTCATTTAGATAGTTTTAATGTTTGCAAAGCTTTTTACACACAATAATGTAGTACAAACATTTTTACCTCTTCATTCTTATCAATCCTTTTTTGAGGCATCAGGATGGCTCAGGGCAGAAAGTGCCAGGCGGAGTCAGGAAGTCCTCAGATTCCCTGTATTTAGAATTGTATCATAGAACTATAGCTACAGAGAGGAAAGGGATCTTAAAAATTATTTAGTCCAATTCACATGGTGTCAGCATAAAAATAAAGGAGAATTAATCAGAGAGAGCCAAGGGAACAATAATGATTAAGGAATAGATAGATTTATGTTGAAAGATGAAATGCACTAAAATATTCATAACTTGGTCAAGTAGCATCTAAGCAAGGGAGGTAGGCATGACTTGTATGTTGATATCTTTTGTTTTCAAATCACTTTTGTTTCTTTATTTTTTTTTCTTTTTGCCAGGTAATCTCAGTTAAGTGACTTGTCCAGGATCACACAGCTAGGAAGTGTTAAGTGTCTTTGGCTGATCTGAACTCAGGTCCTCCTGACTCCAGGGCTGGTGCTTTATCTACTGGGCCATCTAGCTGCCTCATATGACCTTCATTTCTGAATGTATCCCTTCCTCTTCCTCTACCTAGAGTCATCTTTTATAACAAAGAATAAAAAAAAGAGAGAGAAAAACATCAATTTATTTTTTTATAAAGCTTTTTATTTACAAAACATGAGTGACCTTTCAACATTGACCTTTGCAAAAAAAACTTTTTTTTCCCAAGCTTTTCCTTTCCTTTCCTTCCCCCCACCCCCCACCCCTAGATGACAGGTAATCTAATACATGCTAGATAGGATAAATTATATGACAAATACAATACATGTATACATATCTATACAGTTATCTTACTGCACAAGAAACATCAGATCTAGAAAGAGAAGAAGAAAAAAACAACCTAAGAAGGAAAACAAAATGCATGGAAATATTCACAGAAAGCGTTAAAATGCTGTGTTGTGGTTCACTCTCAGTTTCCACAGGCCTCTCTCTGGATGTATATGACTATCTTCATTGCAGCACAACTGGTTTGAATCACATCATTGTTGAAGAGAACCATGTCCATCAAAATTGATCATCGTATAGTCTTGTTGCTGTGTATAATGTTCTCCTGGTTCTGCTGATTTCACTCAGCATCAGTTCATGCAGCTCTCTCCAGGCCTCTCTGAAATCCTCCTGTTGGTCATTTCTTACAGAACAATAATATTCCATAACATTCATATACCATAATTTATTCAGCCATTCTCCAATGGATGGGCATCTTTTCAATTTCCAGTTTCTTGCCACTACAAAAAGGGCTGCCACAAACATTTTTGCACATGTGGGTCCCTTTCCCTCCTTTAAAATCTCTTTGGGATATAGGCCCAGTAGAAACACTGCTGGGTCAAAGGGCATGCACTGTTTGATAACTTTTTGAGCATAGCTCCAAATTGCTCTCCAGAATGGTTGGATCCATTCACAGTTCCACCAACAATGTATCAGTGTCCCAGTTTTCCCACATCCCCTCCAACAGTTATCATTATCATTTCCTGTCATTTTAGCCAATCTGACAGGTGTGTAGTGGTATCTCAGAGTTGTCTTAATTTGCATTTCTCTGATCAATAGTGATTTGGAGCATCTTTTCATGTGACTAGAAATAGTTTCAATTTCTTCGTCTGAAAATTGTCTGTTCATATCTTTTGACCATTTGTCAATTGGAGAATGGCTTGAATTCTTATATATTTGAGTCAATTCTCTATATATTTTAGAAATGAGGCCTTTATCAGAACCTTTGGATGTAAAAATATTTTCCCAGTTTACTGCTACCCTTCTAATCTTGTCTGCATTCATTTTGTTTGTACAAAAACTTTTTAACTTGATATAGTCAAACTTACCTATTTTGTGATTAATGATGACCTCTAGTTCTTCTTTGGTCACAAATTCCTTCCCCCTCCACAGGTCTGAGAGGTAAACCATCCTACATTGTTCTAATTTGTTTATAACATCATTCTTTATGCCTAGATCATGAATCCATTTTGACCTTATCTTGGTATATGGTGTTAGGTGTGGGTCAATGCCTAATTTCTTCCAGACTAGTTTCCAATTATCCCAGCAGTTTTTGTCAAATAGTGAGTTTTTATCCCAAAAACCAGGGTCTTTGGGTTTATCAAACACTAGATTACAATTGTCATTCAGTATTTTGTTCTGTGAACCTAACCTATTCCACTGATCTACTACTCTATTTCTTATCCAATATCAAATGGTTTTGGTGACCACTGCTTTATAATATAGTTTTAGATCTGGTGCAGCTAGGCCACCCTCATTTGCATTTTTTTCATTAATTCCCTAGAAATTCTTGACCTTTTGTTTTTCCAGATGAATTTTGTTGTTATTTTTTCTAGTTCAGTTAAATAATCTCTTGGGAGTTTGATGGGGTATAGCACTAAATAGATAGATTAGTTTAGGTAGTATTGCCATCTTTATTATATTCGCTCGACCTATCCAAGAGCACTTGATGTTTTTCCAATTGTTTAGATCTGACTTTATTTGTGTGGAGAGTGTTTTGTAGTTTTGCTCATATAGATCCTGACTTTCCTTTGGCAGATATATTCCCAAATATTTTATACTATCAATAGTTATTTTGAATGGAATTTCTCTTTGTATCTCTTGCTGTTGCATTTTGTTGGTGATGTATAAAAATGCTGATGATTTATGTGGATTTATTCTGTATCCTGCAACTTTGCTAAAGTTGTGGATTAATTCTAATAGTTTTTTAGTTGATTCTCTAGGGTTCTCTAAGTAGACCATCATATCATCTGCAAAGAGTGATAATTTGGTTTCCTCATGGCCTACTCTAATTCCTTTAATCTCTTTTTCTTGTCTTATTGCCAAGGCTAGCATTTCTAATACAATATTGAATAGTAATGGTGATAGTGGGCAACCTTGTTTCACCCCTGATCTTATTGGGAATGGTTCCAGTTTATCACCATTACATATGATGCTAGCTGATGGTTTTAAATAGATGCTACCGACTATTTTAAGGAAAAGTCCATTAATTCCTATACTCTTTAATGTTTTTAATAGGAATGGATGTTGGATTTTATCAAATGCTTTTTCTGCATCTATTGAGATTATCATATGGTTTTTGTTAGTTTGGTTATTAATTTAGTCAATTATGTTAATAGTTTTCCTAATATTGAACCATCCCTGCATTCCTGGTATAAATCCTACTTGGTCATGGTGTATTATTCTAGGAATGATTTTCTGTAATCTCTTTGCTAATATTTTATTTAAGATTTTTGCATCAATATTCATTAAGGAGATTGGTCTATAATTTTCTTTCTCTGTTCTGTTTTAACTGGTTTAGGTATCAGTACCATGTCTGTATCATAAAAAGAGTTTGGTAGGAGTCCTTCATTCCCTATTTTTTCAAATAGTTTATATAATATTGGAGTTAACTGTTTTTTAAATGTTTGGTAGAATTCACATGTAAATCCATCTGGTCCTGGGGATTTTTTCTTAGGGAGTTGATTAATGACTTGTTCTATTTCTTTTTCTGAAATTGGACTATTTAAGTAATTTATTTCCTCTTCTGTTAATCTGGGCAATCTATATTTTTGTAGATATTCCTCCATTTCACTTAGGTTATCAAATTTATTGGCATACAGTTGGGCAAAGTAATTCCTGATTATTGCTCTAATTTCCTCTTCATTGGTGGAAAGTTCTCCCTTTTCATTTTTGAGACTAAGAATTTGATTTTCCTCTTTCTTTTTTCTAATTAAATTAACTAGAGGTTTATCTATTTTGTTGGTTTTTTTCATAAAACCAACTTTTAGTTTTATTTATTAATTCAATAGTTTTTTTACTTTCAATTTTACTAATCTCTCCTTTTATTTTTAGGATTTCAAGTTTGGTATTTGATTGGGGGTTTTTAATTTGTTCTTTCTCTAGCTTTTTTAGTTGCAAGCCCAATTCATTGATTTTCTCTTTTTCTATTTTATGCAAATAAGCATCTAGAGATATAAAATTTCCCCTTATTACTGCTTTGGCTGTATCCCACAAATTTTGGTATGTTGTCTCATTATTGTCATTCTCTTGAATGAAATTAGTAATTGTGTCTGTAATTTGCTGTTTCACCCATTCATTCTTTAGGATAAAATTATTTAGTTTCCAATTGCTTTTTGGTCTATTTTCTCCTGGCCTTATATTGCATGTGATTTTTATTCTGTCATGATCTGAAAAAAATGCATTTATTATTTCTGCCTTCCTGCATTTGATTTTGAGGTTTTTGTGTCCTAGCACATGGTCAATTTTTGTATAAGTTCCATGGACTGCTGAGAAAAAAGTAAACTCCTTTCTGTCTCCATTTAATTTCCTCCAAAGATCTATCATACCTAACTTTTCTAACATTTTGTTTACCTCCTTAACTTCTTTCTTATTTATTTTGTGTTTTGATTTATCAAGTTCTGAGAGAGGGAGGTTGAGATCCCCCACTATTATAGTTTTGCTGTCTATTTCTTCTTGCATCTCTCTGAACCTTTCCTCTAGGAATTTCCATGCTATACCACTTGGTGCATATATGTTTAGTATTGATATTGCTTCATCATCTATGGTACCCTTTAGGAAGATATAATTTCCTTCTTTGTCTCTTTTAATTAAGTCTATCTTTGCTTTTACTTGGTCTGAGATCAGGATTGCTACCCCTGCTTTTTTTTTGTTCACCTGAAGCATAATAGATTCTGCTCCAGCCTTTTACCTTCACCCTGTATGTATCTCTATGTTTTAGATGTGTTTCTTGTATACAACATATTGTTGGATTCTGGTTTTTAATCCAATCTGCTATCTGCTTCTGCTTTAAGGGAGAGTTCATTCCACTCACATTCACAGTTAAAATAACTAATTCTGTATTTCCTGCCATCTTATTTACCCTAGCTTATGCTTTTCTCTTTCTTATCCCCTTTCCCTCCTCCCTACTCTTTTGCTTTTGAAAACCACTTCCCTCAAACAATCCTTCCCCTTTAGAGCCCCACCCACCCCTTTTTTTCCCCCTTTCCCTCCAGTTTCCTCATAAGTACGTCTATTATTCCCTCTGAGCCAAATCTGATGAGATGAAGATTAACCCAATTCTCATTCCCCTCCCTTTTCTCCTCTCAATCATTATAGGTTTTCTTTGCCTCTACATGTGATGTAATTTCCCTTATTTTACCTCCTTTTCCTCTTCTTCCAGTGTTATCCCTTTTCTACTTCTAATTTCTTTTTCAGTTTATCATATCATAATAATCATAAAATCACAATAAACATATAATAATAATCATAAAATCACAGTAATCATGTGATAATAATCATAAAATCACAGTAATCGTATCATAATCATAATATAATAATAGATTCATAAAATCAACCCTCATTCTATAAGTATCTATAACATAAATATAGTTCTCAAGAGTTATTTTTTCTTGTTACCTTTTTATGTTTCTCTTGTGTTCTGTGTTTGTAGATCAAATTTTTTGTTCAGTTCTGGTCTTTTCAGTAGAAATAGGTGAAATTCTCCTATATCATTGAATGACCATCTTCTTCCCTGGAAGATAATGCTCATTCTAGCTGGGTAACTTATTCTTGGCTGTAATCCAAGTTCCTTTGTCCTTTGGAATATCTGATTCCAGGCCCTTCGATCCTTCAAAGTAGAAGCTGCTAGGTCCTGTGTGATCCTAATTGTATCTCCCCGATATTTAAATTGTTTCTTTCTGGCTTCTTGTAATATCTTTTCCTTGGTATGATAGTTCTGGAATTTAGCCACGATATTTCTGGGGGACTTAATTTTTGGGTTTCTTTCAGGAGGTGATCGGTGGATTGTTTCAAGGAGTATTTTGCCTTCTGGGTGTAAAATATCAGGGCAGTTTTCTTTTATGATTTCCTGGAATATAGTATCCAGGTTCTTTTTTTCATCATGGCTTTCAGGAAGCCCTATAATCCTTAGATTGTCTCTCCTAGATCTATTTTCCAGGTCAGTTGTTTTTCCTAGGAGATATTTCATGGAGAAAAACATCAATTTAGCTCAATTAACCAACACATGAACCAAGTTTGACCACATATCCAATGTTCTGTAGCTAGGTGGCTCAATGGATAGCGTATTGGGTCTTAAGTCAGGAAGACCTGAATTAAATCTGATCTCAGACCTTATTAGCTGTGTGACCCTGGGTAAGTCAGTTAATTTCTGTTTGCTTCAGTTTCTTTATCTGTAAAATGGGGATAATGAGAGAATACATTTAAGGATTTAGCATAGTGCCTAGAACCATGTATGAGCTTAATAAAAATACTTGTTTCCTCCTTCCCTTTCCCATTTCCTCTTTTCCACCTGTGCCAAGTAGGGAAGGAAGGTACAATAATTTCTTATCTCTTCTCTTGGAAAAAAAGCTTGGTCATAATAATTACATAGCATTCAGTTTAGTTTTTCCTCCCCTTTTTTGTTTACATTTTTGTAGTCTTTATTTATATGATTTTTCCTGTTTACTTTGTATTGGGCCTGTTATATTAGCTGAACCAAAAAACCAAGGGAAAGAAGCATCTTCTGGTCTCTTGGTAGCTAGTGATGGCAAGTGGAGGGAGGGGGCTTAGAAACTTATGACTTTGCCAAGTTATTAATATCTAAAGTAAATAATGGCATAAGGTTAAGATAATGGGATGGAAAACTAGGGTTAGTTATATTATTTTGCCAAGGATAAGTTTCAAAAAAAAAACTGAGTCATCAAACCTAAGAATTGGATGGAACTTCAGATATCATCCAAGTTTTGCTCCAAAGAATGAATTTCTAATTGTGATATTTAGGATTTAATAAATACCTGATAGTGGAGGAGCAGTTAGGAGGGCCAAGGAATGGGTCCCCTGAAATTGCACTGGTTAGACCACAGAGTACCCCATATATGAGTCACTATGTGACAGAATATTCCTCAATGAAGGTTATTCCCATGGGCCAGAAAACTACTTTTTCACTTGTCAGCCTAGGATAACCCTATGATTTATGATCTCTGGAGTTATCTTAAAGGTATAGTCTGTAAGCTGTTTGGGCTACACCTCTTCATCTTCCGTCTCCTCCCTCCCAGCCATTGCTCACATAAATTTCTTCCTGCAGCCCTTGCCAAATCCAAATCAATTGAAGAATGTTTGACATAACTGGCTCCAACCTCACTGATTATATTAGATAATTCCATCTTTCATTGTGAAGATTAGCTAAGTCTCCTACAGTAGTGGAGAATTCTGACTGCATCTTCTAGACAATTGAAGGCCCAGAATCTCCCCTGGGGACTACACTAAGCATTATGGACTTTGAAAAGGGAGCCAGGCAAAGAAAGTTAGTTGTTCAAATCCCCAGGGTAGAATGATGGATTGGTAAAGGACACCATCAGAACTGTCTAGTAATATGTGCTGCGGAATAAATCTCTTACATGAATTGTCTACTCAGGGCTAAGGGGTGGGATTGGAAAAAAAATTTGATATGCAATTAGGAGGTCCAAATTCTAGTCCTAGTTCTGTCCCTGGATTGTTTTATGGTTTCTGGAAAGTCACCTAGTTTCTCTGTGTCTCACTGCAACAATACCTTCACAAATGATGTTTTGTAACATCAAAGAATTGAACACTAAGCAGATCTCAGCCACTGGGGAAGCGGCTGAACAGCTATGGTATATAAATGTAATAGAATAGGACTGGACAGTAAGAAAGAAAGAAAAAATATTAGGAATTCCAAGAAACTTGAAGAAATTTGTATGAATTGATGCAGTGAAATAAGAAGAACTAGAAGAATGATATTTAGGATAAATTTTTAAAAATACATAAATGAAGAGATAACTACAAGGACAATAATTCTGGATAATAAAAATAATGTTTACACAATGCTTTAATGTTTGCAAAATGCTTTTATACAAGTTCTCATTTGAGCCTCATAGCAACCCTATCAGATAGATGCTGTAGATGTTACCATTTACAGTTAACAAAGAAATTGAGATTCAGAGAGGTTAAATAGTTGAAATAATTGAAAATAAAATGAAGGACTTGATATTTTCTCTGATGTTTATGACCTCTCAAACCTTTCTAAAACAGAATTATACATCAAAGACAGTATAATTTCAGCTGTTTCTGTGATGTAGGACACTGAGTACCAAAATTTAAAACACCAAGCCAGAATTATACATCAGAGAACTAAATGTTAAAATATCCTAATTCAGGTTCACTCAGCATTATAGAGGCTGCTGGTGCTTCAGTGAATAGAGCACTGAGCCTGGAGTCACTTCAAATCTGACCACTATTAGTTCTGCAATGCTAGACAAATCCCTTAGCCTCTATTTGCCTTGTACAAGTCAATGGCAGGAGCTGTTTAAAGGGTAAAGATCAGAATGAGTACCTCAGAAATAGTACCAGAATAGTAGAATGCCTTGTAAAATGGGATAAAATAGTTTACTTTCCAGGATGGTTGTGAGAAACAAATGAGGTAATATTTGTAAAAAGCATTTAGCACAGTGCCTGGCATGTAGTAAGCACCATATAAATGTGTATTCCCTCCATTCCTTTCCTCCCCTCAGTATCCTGTATCTCACATTGCCCACCATACTCCCAGAAGCAAGATTGTGCTAGTTGACCTGACCCATGGACTTGCAATAAAATGCAATTCCACAACTAAATTCCTTCCCTAATTCCTTTTCCAGTTCCTGTATATCCAAATGTCTAATTGAAGAAACTTGATGAGGCTATCATAGTTAGTCTTTTGGGAGAGTTCTGGATTGTAACAAGAGTTCTTCAAAAGAATGGAAGAACAGAGGGAATAGAGAAGGATATGCGACTGGGTTAGTAATAAAGGTCCTTCTCCTCCTCCTCCTCCTCCTTCCTTAGTGCCATGAAGATCCATACTCCAAATAGCAAGAATTTGCCTAGCTATGTAACATCGCTCTTAACCAGAAAACTTAAACTAGAAAATTGAGGGAATAAGGCAAGGCTCCATACATATAGGGCTGTGTGGCAACGCCACCAAACCCGAAGGGAAGAGTTCAACATTCAGGTGGAGTCAGTTCTGTTCTCAAAATGCCAGTCGGTAAAGAAACACAGGCTAATGAATTATGAATTGCTGAGCATGGGAGGAAGCTGAGATTCTTTGAGATTCAGTCCCTAAGAAAATCATCATCAGAAAGGAGAGAGTCAGAAAGTGAGAAATAAAAGAAAATAAATCCTGAAATTACCAAACATTTCAGAAGAAAGAAAACTTCCAAGGCCTTGAGTATAAGCAGATAAATCAACAGGGAAGACACTAACAGTAGAAGGGAATAGTTTCCAGATCTTTTAATTAGTTCAGATACCTCTAAATAATCTATAACACTACACTTTCACATTACCTATTCAAATGAGCAGTTACTAACAGAATGAGTAACTAGATATTACATTTACTAGGAATGGGGCAAATAGGGAGATACAGTGTCAGAAGAAAGAATTTTGCTATTATTGTTTCTTCAGGAAAGAAACCAGTGTTTCTATGCTAATGACAAGGATAGAAGGGAGGTTAAGGGAGTGCAAAAGGAAGTAAAATGGTGAGACCGAGGACCTTGTGGCTTTTGAAAAGAGCTTGGAACCACAATACACTATTCCTAAGTTATTTAAAGGAGACTAATTGGTAGCCAAAGAAACAAAAGAGAGAACAAATGATTGGAAATGCAAACACATAGAAGTGAGGGGCAATGTTGAAGAAAAGAAGCAAAAAACAATGATGTTAAAAGAAAACATTCTGTCTATACAAGCAAAATATATCAGTTTTAAAGAAAAGATGCATAAACAAGTTAAGGATTACTGGTTTTCCAAAAGAATATGACAAGTCCAAAAACTGAAAACCATAGTGCAAAAAATAATACAAGAAAAAATTTCTAGTTCTTCTTAATTCAGAAAACAAAGTGCCAACTTAAGGAATCAGCAAATTGCCTCTAGAAAAATTCCAAGGCTGCAAACTCTAAGATAGTCATGATTAAATTTAACAATTCCATTATAAAACAATAAATTCTGCAAGCAATCACAAAAAAGAAACTCAAATAAGAAAGGAAAGGAAATTTAAATAACAAAAGATTATTTTTCATGTTTTAAAAACACAGGAGCAAATGGAATAATGTGTTCTCAAGAATAATTGAGCTCAGGATGCAGTCCATGGTGATCAACTCTTCAAGTCTGAGTTTTAATGGAAAAAGTGAACATTTAATAATAAAGAGGCATTTGAAATATTCTTAAAAAGGCAGACCTGAAGATATACTTTTTTCCTCAAACACCTTAACATAAAGGAAATACAGGAGGAGTACATAAATACAGGAACCAAGGACAGCAATAACAACATCAACAGAGAGACAGAAGAAAGACTATTAAGAGATATCTTTCTAAATTTATAAAGGAAGATGGGATGAAGATGGAAGTAGGTGAATGTCAGAGTTGGAGAGGCAGGTCTGTGGCATTATGGAATGATGCTATAGGTGAATCATTGGGATTATTTTGGGGACTAAATTACAAAGTAGGAGAGTATGTGGAAGGAAGGAGAGGAGGAAGAAGATAGATGGGAATGTATGATCTAGTAGTGAGATAGCAGTAAGAGGAATGTTACTCTTTGGTCTCTCAGAAAAAAGAGTGTCTGAAGGGGAGTAGGAAAGGGGGTGGAGAAAGGGAGAATGCTTGTTTGGGAAGTGAAAAAGAAGTATCACTGATAATTCATCATGGGTGAAGAGAGATGTTGTAAGAAGGGACATGAAAAGTGTTGTCTATGTGGATTTGGTGTTTAGAGAGATCACTTCTCCTCCTCCAGGAGAGTGGAATTAAAGTTCCTGGGAGCAATGGATCCCCAGAGGAGTGAGACTTTTGAGGCAAATAAGGAAGGGACAGGTGGCTAGAGGAAGAACAAAGTTCAGTGATAGGATGCATAATTGGTGATGTGTGTGTTTATAGGTTTTGTTATGGCATGACATCCTCTCTATGATTTGTAGAAATTAGTTTCTTTGTAGGAGTGAAACACAATGGAAAAGGATGATCAGGAGCAAGCTATACAAGTCAATGGCAGGAGCTGTTTAAAGGGTAAAGATCAGAATGAGTACCTCAGAAATAGTACCAGAATAGTAGAATGCCTTGTACAAATGGACCACTCTACAAGGATTACTTGATTTGATTTGGATGGCTTTCCTACTAATTGAACATCTTTGAACAAGTCTTCACCTTTTTTCACTCAGTCAACTCACATATCCTGGTAGAGTTGGGATGAATGACCTCCAAAGTTTCTGCAAGGTTTAGGATTCTAGAAACCTATTTTCTGATGATTAATGAAAGGTTGTTTCAACCAAAGCCTAGCACTTGAAGATAAATCTACAGAAGAAAGAAAGGACCATGTCTGTTTGAGACTTTGAAAAAGTTGTCTTCTAAAGTCCTATTCCAATGCCATATTATGGTATGTAGAAAATTCATGTTTCTTGAAGATTCTGTCAGTAAAGTCCAGGCTCTTGCTAAGTCAATAATTATTTATTAAGCATCTACTATGTGCCAGGAACTATGCTAAGCAGTGGACACATAAAGAAAGGCAAAAGATAGTCCCTGTTTTCCAGAAACTCTATCTAATATGGGAGACAACATGAAAACCACTATGTACAAACAAGCTATAACAAGAATATATAAGGAATAACTAACATAGGGAAACATTAAGAGAAATGGAGAAGCTATTTGTAGAAAACAGGATTTTAGCTGAGACTTGAAGGAAATCAGGGAAGCCAGTAGATAGAGAGGAGAGAGACAACTCCACTTATGGGAGCCAGCCAAAAAAAGCCCAGTCAGGAGATTGAGGGTTTTGTTTGAGGAATAGTAAAGAGATACATGTTTAGGGAAGGGTCTTAGGTGTAAGAAGACTATAAAGGAAGAAGGGAGCCAATGGATTGCATAATGGATTCTCCTCCCAAGGCTTCCACTAACATCTCTTCTACTGTTCTAATCTCATTTTACATTTATCCCTTCATATAGTTTATACTCAGCCCAACTCATTCCCTAAACTCATCCCGTCTTCTTCTTCTCATGAGTTTTGCCCACGCTGCTCTTATCTTTCCTGTGTTTAGAATGCATTTTGTTGACTTCTCTTTCTAACTACAAAAACCTATATTAGATATTTTCCCTTCATTTCTTCTTCCTAGTAACTTTCATACTTAGACACTCATACATCTCCTATGCAATTAGATATGGGCCACTGTTGGTATAATGACTAGAATTCTGGCTTCAGAATCAGCCACATACTCATTATATGATCCTGGGTAAACTCTCTAAACTCCAAATATCTCCATGCAACTTCCAAAGACTAGAAATTGTAGAACAACTTTTGATTTGTCTCAATAAGTACAGCTGGCTTACCTAGAATTCCTTAGACCAAAGGAATCATAAGTCTGGACAAAAACAAAAACAAACCCCAAATAACCTAACCCACCTATAATATAGTTATTTGTTTACATGTTATCATCTATACTTCATTAGAAACTTTATAAAGATGAGAATATATCCTATTCGTCCCTATGATGTCTTCATACCTAGATCAATAAATGTTGGATTTATTGTTAATTCAAAATCTCCAAACTTTTCTCTGTTAGGGTTTAGGGAAATGTTGTTTGCCTATGCAGGTTTCTCTTTCTACATTCATACAGGATGGTTACATTTGTTGCCACCAAATAAGTTAAATAACACTAATACTGTCAGTGTTGCTGAGCCTCTGACCTGGGGGAAGATTAACCCTGTAAACATAATTATTCCTTGCTGAAAAGAAGCGAAGAGATATTGTAATGAAAAGAAAATTGTGTATCATGCATTGCATATGATAGAGCATCTGATGAACATGATGGGCCTACAGGGCCAAGTTTTTAGGGAAATTAAATGCACACGTAGTGGGATGTCCCTTGTAGAACCATCCACATGTCCCCTGTGGAGTGAGATTCATGAGCTAATGCATATATTGAAAGCTCAAGGATAGAAGACTCATTGTAGAAACTAAAAGAAAAGATGAAAAATATTCATCTTGCAACATAACAAAGATCTGGATTCTAGCTTTGATCCTTCTACTAACTTATTATTAAACCTTAGACAAGTAACTTGATTATTGAATCATAGAAATGAAAGGGATCTTGTGCTGATCTGAAAATCTCTCATCTGATAGATAAGGAAAGTAAAACTTAGAGAAATGCCTTGCTTAAAGTCATAGAGTTTAAGTTGTTTTCTTATGTAAAATGAAGGACCAAGGGGAAAGGTTCAATTGAGTTATCTCTGAAAGGTCCCTTTCAGCTCTAACAAGCTCTGGTTCTATGAATGATTTAGACCACCAGTCAGGTCAGAATGCAGAATGAGAGGGGACAAATTGTTCTGATAGAGTCATCAACAATAAGGTGCCTGCCATGTCTCTAGTAAGAAGGACCTCTGAAATCTAATCTCTTTTCATGACAGGATGGAAGGTGATATATCAAAGGATCCTTTCTAGTCCCCAGGATTCTAGAATTAACCTTGCCCTCCTTGGATGTCTGCAGTCCCTCATTACGCCACAGGAAATTGACAAGGGAGATTCAATGGACATTCTGACAGCAATGAAAAACTGACCACAGATTCTATATATGACCTCTGCTTGTGGACTTTGCAGAATAAAAAGCTCTCAGAAGCAATTTTTAATTAGTTCAAGTTTAGTGGATAGAGAGATGGGAGTAAAGACAGGAAGATCTGCATTCAAAACAAATCTTAGATACTTACTAGCTGTGTGAGTCTGGTAAGTTGCTTACCCTCTGTTTGTCTCAGTTTTCTTGACTATAAAATGGGCATAATTTTAGCATCTATCTTGAAGAGTTGTTGGGATAATCAAATGAAACTTATAAAGCACTTAGCAATAATATAAATGCTATTATTTTTGTTTTCATTATTTAGTCATTAAAAAAAAATCTTAAATTTGTTGATCCAAACAGAGGACCCGTTTTAATGTCCCTTTCTGATTCAAATCTGTTTTGGAAAAAAATTCATTCAGTTCACAGAGTTTCTTTGGTGGAACATGAGCTACATGTTGTCAAGAGGCAAATTTCAGCCTGATAAAAGGAAAAACTCTATAACAATTAGAGCAGCCTTCAAAGACAATGAGTATATATATCTCATTACTGGAGATCTTCAAGCCAAATCTAGATAACCACTTGGTAGGGATACAGAGGAGAGGATTTCCTGTTCATTGTTAATATGATAGTTTAAGAAGTGTCTTCCAATTTTGAGAATATGTGTGGAAGAAAGTTTAAATTGAGAACTGCAGTAATCAATTGTTAACGCATGAGGGAGCTCCAATCTAGCTTATATTATGGATGGTTTGTTAATCCTGTTCTTTACTTTTCAAAGAATTCCTTGGTGTGAATTCCCTCAGTCTCACAAACGGTTACCCCAACTCTTATAGAAGTCCTCAAGTGTTCCCAGACACACTTTATTTTCAGAGGTAGCTCTTCAGTTCTAATTGTTAAAAATTTCTTTCCTATACCAAGCAAAGAAATCTGTCTGTGTACCTTTGCTTAGTTGGTACTAGTTTTGTCTATTGGAGACAAGTAGAACAAGTTCAATGTCTCTACATTTCTTCAAACATTTGAAGAAAGAATTAGAGTCCCCTCTAAATTTTTGCTCTGGTGGTCAGTGGGGGACAAAGGAGGAGAAAGGAGACAGCAAGTAAGTCATTTGGGGATTTCCCATTTTAATTGATTCTGGATAACTTATTAAACTCACTTGTTTTTACTTGATAAAGAAAAAGTTCTGAAGTTTCCAAGTTCTTTTACACCCTCTAAGCTTAGGTCCTTTGTTCTTGGACTTAGCTATGAATTTTTTTCCTTAGAATTTCAAGACAAGGTCATTATAATTATTTAAATCAAGTGTATATAAAAATCATATCTCAGTGAGCTTTTTAAAAAGAAAATCTTACTTAATTTGTAGTAGTATGGTGCCCTACTAAAAGTGAGCTTTGATAACACACAAACTGGAGGAATTTTTAAAGCATAGGAAGAAAAATTCAATTTATTTCAAATCCAAACTTTACTAAGAACCTACTTTATGCAGCTAGGTGACCTGGTAGCTAGAGTACTGCTCACAGAGCCAGGAGGACCTGAGTTCAAATGTAGTCCCAGACACTTACTTCTAGCTGTGACCTTAGACAAGTCATTTAATTTTTTTTTTTCACCTTACTTCCTCATCTGTAAAAATGAATTGGAAACTGAGTAGATGCCCATCAGTTGGAGAATGGCTGAATAAGTTATGGTATATGAATGTTATAGAATATTATTGTTCTTAAGAAGCGATTAGCAGGATGCTTTCAGAAGGGCCTGGAGAGACTTATATGAACTGATGCTAAGTGAAGTGAATAGAACCAAGGGAACATTGTACACAGTAACAAGAAGATTATGCGATGATCAGCTCTAATGGATCGTGGCTCTTTTATGCAATGAGGTGATTCAGGCCAGTTCCGGTGGACTTGTGATGGAGAGAGCCATCTGCATCCAGAGAGGGAACAGTGGGAACTGAAGGTGAATTGTAACATAGTATTTTCACCTTTTTTGTTGTTGTTTGCTTGCTTTTTGTTTTTCTTTCTCTTTTAGATCTGATTTTTCTTCATAGAATGATGGTTGTGGAAGTATGTGTGGAGGGATTGCACATGTTTGTCATGTATTGGATTGCTTGCTATTTGGAGGAGGGAGTGGAGAAAAGGGAAGGAGACAAAATTTGGAGCACAGGGTTTTGCAAAGATGAATGTTGGGAACTGTCTTTGCATTTGTTTTGAAAATTTTAAAAAATACTACTATTTTTTAAAAAATGAGTTGATGAAGGAAATGGTAAACCATTCCAGTATCTTTGCCAATACAACCTCAAAGGGGTCACAATGAGCCTGGCATGATTGAAACAATTGAACAACAACAATATATTATTTGTAGAGTGGGAATAGAGGAAGGGCAGGCATAAGTATATGACAGAGACTATATTCTCAAAAAGTGTAAAAACTAACTTAGGGAAACAAGTCAGAGGCTACAAGGTAGCATAGAAGATAGAAGGATGTCCTTGGAGTTAGCAGCTCTTGAGTTTGAGTTTTGCTATAGATCCTCATTAGCAACGGGCAAATCACAACCTTCTTTCAGCTTCAGTTTCCTCATCTATAAAACGGAGAATAATAATAGCTTCACCTTATAGGGTTGTTGTGAAGATTAAAGGAGAAAATAATTGCAACAAGTTTTGTAAAACTTTAAAGTACTAAAAGCTAAGTGTTGCTATCAACATGAAACAATTAGAGAACTAGGGAAGAGAGAATATAATTGTCATATGTTATGAGATTATTGTTTCAGGTAAAGATTAGAGCAGCAACTTTTAAGGTCTGTCTTCTTCCAGTTTTATGTAAAGTTATGTAGAAAGGAAAAGCATAATATGAACCAAAATTGTTGGGGAAGACTTCTTGGGGGAATTAGGATTTCAACTGGACCTTGAAAGAT
The DNA here is from genome assembly GCA_023553655.1 of Myrmecobius fasciatus. Taxonomy (NCBI): domain Eukaryota; kingdom Metazoa; phylum Chordata; class Mammalia; order Dasyuromorphia; family Myrmecobiidae; genus Myrmecobius; species Myrmecobius fasciatus. Next base: position 106,181 of record JAJPUD010003286.1, on the reverse strand, counting down.
GAGCAGGATCATAGCATCCTACATTCATAACTAGAAGTCATTTAGTTCTTTTAAAATTTTTTTACATAGCAAAACAAAGTTATCACATTAGCTATGCCATTGTATATGTGTCTATACACAGTATACATGTGCCCCTATGTCCATGTATGTACACACGTGCAACATACAGATATATACACATATGTCTCAATCCATGTCTGAGTCTAATATCTCTCTATCTGGATGAGGCTAACATAGTTCAGAATAAATCATCTGAAATTGTGACTGGTCATTAGAATTCTTAATAATAATGAATATAACAACAATAATAATTAATAATAATAACAATAATAATGAATAATAATGAATATAATAATAGATCTAACATTTATCTAGTACTATTGTGCCAACTGGGTTGTATGGGTGTTCTAGGAGGACTAACACCTCTGGTGTGACAGTGTGCTACACCCCTTTCTAGGCTGCTTATCCACTTTTGGTGTCTACTTGCCACTCAACTCTCATCTGTCTCTCTAAGAAGCTGAGGCATGCACATCACAAAAGTCAAGATGACTGGCCATGGCACAGGATGCAGTGAATGACCTTGACATATTTTATGTCTGACCAAGCTCTAAGCACTCTAAACATGTGCTTCAGTTGCCTTCATGGCAGTTGGAACAAATTGTTCTCATCTGCCTACTTCCATTGGGGGAAGTCTTCACATACTTGGTGTAGATACTTCTTCTAAATCCTTCTTGGTCACCCTCAATCTGATTTAGCTCATCTGCTGAAACAGTTTAATAGATTAAGCTCATTGTAAATATGAGGTCACTAAGGAAGAGAGAGGTAGTAAGTAACATGGACAACACTTAAACTTAGACCATCTGATTTCAAAGCCAGTGGTGTTTGCACTGACTGATTTCTTGGAAAAATGATGTTCAACTTAGGATACTTGTATGGATATACTATTTAATGGGTTTATCTTCTGGTTAAAAAAAAACAATTCTTTTCTATCAACCTTCTTTGTCTTTTCATTTTTTTTCTAAAAGTACTTTAAGTCTTCTTGGGAGTTTGACTTTGTTACTTCAACTGAGAAGAAAAGGAATAAGAATGAGAAAAGAAGAAACATTAAGAGACTGAGAATGAATGCTGAAGTTCTGTATGCCTTGGTAGCTCTCCATCTGGGAAATATTTTTAGTTATCTTGAAATCCAGGTGAACAGTTGGCTACATTTCAAATGATATCACAATCAGTTTTCATAAATTATTTTCTCAAAGCCTAGTCACATAAACTGGTATTGTGAAGAAAAGAATATTTTTGCTTCAAAGAAGTAGACTAACTTCTTTCTCTAAAGATGTCAGGTTGATAGGTTTGGATAGTTGGCAAATTTCTGCAAGAGGAAAATATTTGTAATGCTATTTTCTTTCTCAGTACCAAATCTTGATCCACTCCTGTCCAATGCAATTTTATTCAATCCGATGTAATCCATTCCAACCTAAGATGAGTTCCAACACAACTCATCTAATCCAATCTAATTCAACCAGTATTTATTTGTGTCCATCATAAGTAAGGCAGTGTGCTAATTGACAGGGTTGTCTTTGTAAAGACAAGAAGATGGAGACTATCCTGCAGTCAAGGAGCTGTTTTTTTAGAGAAGGATACCACATGTGATCATTTAAGTATATTATTGATAATTTGAGAAGGGAGAGAGCACTCCCCCCACTATCAAAAGAATACTTTCATGGGTGAAAACCTTCCAGATCTTCTCTTAACTTTTAGTGTAGGGAGCTATGTGGATGGAATGGGGAGAGTGTTGAGCTTGGAGTTAAGGAAGACTCATCTTTCTTCTTCAAATTCAGCCTCCAGATACTTATTAGCTGCATGATTCTATAAGTCACTTAACCTTGTTTCCTCAGTTTCCTCCTCTGTAAAATAAGTTGGAAAATAAAAGGCCAAACCACTCCATTACTTTTGCAAAAACAAACAAAAAAAAACCAAACCAAATGAGGTCACAAAGAATTGGGTATGACTGAAACAAACTGAACAACAATAATTACAACAAAATTAAAGCATTAGGAGCAACCTAGATTTAGGATCATAGAGGCAGAGTTGGTAGAGACTTTAGGCTCTTAGTCCCTCAGAGCATAATAGATTTGTTATAGTTTCTTCATTTTATAGATGAGGAATCTAGGGGTAAGAGAGATTGAGACACTTATTCAAGATCACACAGAAAGTGGAGGGCAAAGAAAGGCTTAAAACTCATCTGTGCATCTCTTATGGGACTAAAGAAGAAAGACTGATAAACATTTTGGATATTTAAGTTCAGGTTGAACTTTTTGGCCCATGAATTGGTTAATTCAAAAGCAAATTTGCTTAAAGCAAAATTATACAGCCCCCTCTAATTTATAGGGCCACACAAAGTCTTTAACACTCCTTCTTTCCCCATGGAATTCCTGGCTAGATGGGAGGTGTTCTTAAGTGTTCCCACTGATATGCTTTCACTTAGCCTGGATTTTTCCTAGACTGGTAATAAAATTTGATGTCTGTACTTAATTCACTATTGGTGCTGAAAGGTGAGTGAAGTCCTTGAAATGCCAGAGAATCAGAATTTAGCAGCAGCAAGGCTTGCATTACCACCGAATCCAAATTTGAAGTTTGGAGACACTGAGACAACATTTGAGCTGCTGTCCTATCTCTAGTCTTTCTGCCCTCCAATTTACTCCACATAATGCTTGCTGCCAGATTAATCTTCTTTACAGACTTCTCTCACCATCTCACTCCTTAACTTCCAAATGTTCATTAGCTTCCTATTGTCTATTGAAACCTATCCAAAGTCATTTGGAAGTCCTTCATCCTTGGCCCTCACCCTACCTCCCCAAGAGAAAGGAAGGAGAATCACTGTTAGCCCTGCAATTAGACTTTGAATCTTTGAATTCTTGATCCCAACTTTGTGACTATAGTTATTTTTTCATCTGTAAAATGGGGATAATACCTCTCCTAACTAACTTCTAGGGTCAGATGAGATGATATATGTTAAAGTGTTTTGTAAACCTTAAAGTACTTCTAAAATAGCATTTTACAGCATTTTAAGATTGGCAACACACTTTAAATTTTATGCTATTTTGATCCTCAAACAATCTTGTGAGGTGCTATTATATATTCATTAAACTGATTAGGAAACTAAGGCTGACAAAGGTAAAATGACTTGCTCAAAGTCACACAGCTATTAAGTATCTGAAATGGGATTTGAACTCAGGTCTGCCTGACAACAATGCTAACTCTTTATCCACTGCATCACCTAGCTGCTTGGCAAATGTAATATCCTCCAACATATGCACCCTCCTTCCTCTCTATTGCTCACAACAATTTTATTTTTCCCTCCATCCTTTTGCTCATTTTCTTCCCTCCCCTTAAATTCTATTTATCTTTTCTATTTACTTTGTAAGTATTTTTGTATTTTCTTATTGAGTATTGATGGTTTACTCATTAGTATAGCTGCCTTTGAAACAGTTGACCCAGAGGGCAGCTAGGTGGTGTAGTGGATAGAGCACCAGCCCTGAAGTCAGGAGGACCTAAGATCAGATCTGATCTCAGACACTTAACACTTCCTACCTATATGATCTTGGGCAAGTCATTTAACCCCAATTGCCTCAGCAAACAAAAAAATGAAGCAGCTGACCCAGGTTTCCTTCTGGATTCAAAATTTCAAAAATAGAGGAAAAAATCACATTTGCAGACAAAGATTGTTTTCAGTTGTGTCCAACTCTTCCTGACCCCTATTTGGAGTTTCTTGGGAATGATACTGGAGTGGTTGGTCATTTCTTTCTCCAGCTTATTTGTCAGAGGAGGAAATTGAGGCAAACAGGATAAAGTGATTTGGCCAGTGTCTGAGGCTGGACTTGAACTCAGGAAGATGAATAGTCCTAACTCCAAGGTAGGCACTACTATGATTCCCCCTGGCTTCCCTTTGGAGTTCCTTACTCACCCTACCTCCCCAAGAGAAAGGAGAATCACTGTGAGCTCTGGAATTAGGCTTTGAATCTTTAAACCCTTGATCCCAACTTTGTGACCATAGATGTAAACTATTTTTTTCAACTGCAAAATGGGGATAATATTTCTCCTACCCACCTTCTAGGGTCAGATGAGACAACATATGTTAAAGTCCTTTGTAAACCTTAAAATACTTTTAAAATAACATTTTTACATGTGCAATCTTGAATGAATTATTTAATCACCTTAAGGCTCAGCATCCTCATCTATAAAATGAAAACATTCTTCCTATGACTTTTGAGGATCCTTTTACCTCCAAATCTGATGATTTGGGGAAATCCTCACCAGCCTCATTCCAGCACAATGAGTGGTCCTTGAAGGCAAAGACTTCATTTTTGCCTTCATATTTCCAGCACCTAGTATAGTGCTTAGGTATCTTATTTTTGTCTGTCTAGACCTGTGATGTCCATGGTGTAAGGAGCTCCTAATAAGAAAACTTTTCTATCAATGTAAATAAGGATTAGTTCTGCAACTTAGAGTCTTAAGACACTGGGACATTTAGTAAAGTGACTTGCCCCAAATCTCAAAGTCAGAATGTGCCAGAGATGGGATTTGAACCCAAATTTTGCTGATGCTAGGGTTAGATCTTTACCAATTTGATTATACTGCCTCAATTGGCTCTTAATAGGCACTTTAATTAATCCTTGAATTCACTTCTCTGAGGCAATGTGGTGTATTGTGGCCCAGTAGAAGAGTTTGGAGAATTAAGAATCAGAGGAACAATTAGATTTCTTCTTGATTTGGGTTCAAGTCTGCAAGACTGGGAAAGATGAAAAAACTAAAGGTTTAAAAATTGTAGACTTAGATTTGCTCTTCCATAATTACTCTTGAATCCTACCAGGGAAATTTTTCTCGATAGGCTTCTATCATAGATTCACTTGTGTAAATGAAATGTTTTATATGAATGTTTACACACAAAATTTGATTTATACAACCAAGAACACATACAACAAATAGGGGATTGACTTTTTGTTTAATGACACAAGTAAAGTCCACTCCCATCACCCAACGGTGTGTGTACATGTGCACGCCCACATGTGAGTGTTAAACTCTAAATGACCATCTTTGGCAGGGAACTTCAGCATTCCAACTGGCACTGTAAACTTTTTTTGAGATCTAGATACATTTATTGAAAAAAATTCACTCTCCTGTTTGGGTACAATCGGAGCTAGGTAAAAGCAAATGAAATATTAGACAAATGAGAATGTATGAAATTAGTTCATTTCTTCTCTTCTTCCATCTCCTCCTCCCTCTCTGCTGGAGGAGATCAACTTTCATATTCATCCTTGCTGATTTAACTCAATGAGACGGCCAGCAAATACAGCCAGAGTTCCAATAATACACACCAGCATGAAAACACCAAGCAGAATATGATCCATGACCATTGCCACAAACTTCCATTCCTCAGCAGCCTACAATGGAGGAAGAAGAAAGTGTCTTTAGAATAGAATGTCTTTAAAAGAATTACTGGTCTTTTAATCAATGGTTTAGTAGTTTTGCTATCATTTAATGCTTCTGCAGAGCTCTTTTTTTCTTTTTGTTTGTTTGGAGGTTTTAAAGTATTCAACAATTATTGACTGACAACAATTATTATTACTTGTTTACAAATGGACGAGTTTTAATAGATGACTTTCTGAGCTAACACAATATGAAAATGTGATGAAAATTTTCCTTGCTCCCATTCCTGAAAGCTAAGCTGCCCACTAAACCTAATCTATCCATCTAAAAGCATAATTAAATCATTTTAAAATTCTCAAACTCTAGTGCTTACGTTATTGGATTCTTGTTCTGATTTCATGGTTTCAGCAATATATTTGACTCCCTCAATGGCACTCTTCACATCAGGATGTTTGATCAGTGGGGAATGGAAGGTCATGGTTTGGGGTTCTGGTTTCCCAGAAATCTCAGAAATGTCAATGTCTTCTGTAAAAATCTTCTTTTCTTGTTTTTCTCTGGATGGTCGTTTCATTGTCGAAAAAAACATGACATTTGGGATTGTGTGAATGAAAACCTAAAAAGGGAAAAATATTTTACTTTAAAAGATTGTATCAGAAATGACCCCACTGAAATGACTGGGGATGAACAGAATGTCACAGTTAACAATGTTGTTCTGCAATATAATACGTTTGCCACTGGAGGGAACCTGTACTGCACACTGGCCTGCCACCTCAGACTTCCACTAGATTTCTTTTTTATTGAGGAAAAATGCTATATGGATCCTCAGAGGGGTTTTTTAAGACCCTGGTATACTCCAACTCCAACAAAGTCCCTTTGTATGCCATAAAAAGAGATATCATTCATCATTACTGTATGGTTTTGTCAGAAAACCTTGGGATGCTTAGCATTTTAGCACTACCTCTAATTCCTTCATTTAAAACATTCTGATTAGGTTTTCCTCATTTTGTATAACATGAATGTTTTTAAGACAAGGAAAGTGAAGTAAATCCCACCTCCAGTTTGTTGCTATGTAAGCTAATGACTCACAAAAGAGGCTGTACAGGAAAAGCATCAGAGATGCAGACACTTCCCACCAACTCCCCATGAGATGAAATATCACCTGGATGTGATGTGAATGTATAGGTCTGCAAAGGAAGCTGTTTCTATTTCCCGAGCCCCCAGTATCCTCTGGGATTGAATGGAATGTTAAGGATGGAAGTAGAAACTGTGAAATTTTGGAGAAATCACTGGTCTATACTTCAGCTACAGCCTGTGGCAAGACCCTAGGGTATTCTAAAAACCCTCAATGCCCTCCCCAGTATCCTGAAGCAGCCAGTTGGGACTTGGATTTGCTCAGGCTATTTCCTGGTCCCTTTAACTTTCTCTCCAAGGTATTCTTTGGTATATTCTACTCACTCCTTTCTCTGTTCTTTCTCTTATTTCCGTTTTAAAACAAGCAGCAAGCTTTGGTACAGAAGTACTTTGATCTCTTTGAAAAAAAAAGGGGGGTCATACAGCCCCAACAGACATTGTAGGAGAATCAAATGAAGTAATGTATATAAAACTCTTTGCACACCTTAGGGCACTGAATAAATGTCAGCTTTTATTATTGTTGTTATTACTAAAATATAGTGCACACGAACTTAAAGAAGCATTGTGCAGTAGTGGCTAGGAAGAAGTGGGTTCAGGTTTCTCCTCTGGTGTAACCTTGCTTGAGCAGTTTGTGTAACGTGCTTGGCAAATGTCTTGGCAAATTGCAGAGTACATTCCAACCAATATAGTATGAGGTTTTTCCTTATTGGAAATTTCCTGTACATGAAATCACAAGTCTAGTCCAACATGTATGGATGGGAGACCTGTAATAAACAGTTTGGGGAGCTTTTGAGTGAGGAAAGTCTTTCCCAATGTGGAGCAGCTCCCTTTTGGTTCTTTATATTCTGGAAGAGTTACTTAGAGCTCTGAGAACTTAAGCAAAATTTGTTTATGATTATAGAACTAGTATGTGGTAAGGAAGTGACTTGTACCTAAATCTCTTGATTTCAAGTCTGATTCTCTAGACCAGAGTTATCAAACAAGCTGCCCACAACATTCCACATTATAGACCAGATTAAAATGTAGTTGGAAAATACTTAACAAATAATAAAAATATATTAGAAGATTGATAATGTTAACATGATTTTTTAAACCAATATGCACCTCCCAGGGATGGTTTTCTCAGTTTCTATTTGAATTTAATACAATTAATATATCTATAGACTACTGCATGATTGCTTCTTAGTACTATAAAAAATATTGTATGTCAATGACAAAAATAGCTGACACTCATTTGTGCCTTAAGGTTGGCAAAGTGCTTTATATAGATGATTTCATTTGACTCATACATTTGTTAAATCTACATGACACGGAAAGTGGAAGAGATACAGGGGGAAATCTAGGCAAGGCAGAAATAAAAGATGTCTAGAAAATCTATAAAAAATTTACATGTTGAAATGGCCCTTTGCTTCCAAACTCCCTGTATATATAATTCACATCTTTGACTCTCTTCCATTATGAAATCTCCACTATGGAATCATTCTCTGAAGGCCTTCTTGTCCCTATCCTGATCTCTGCAAAATTCTGGCTATTTTGTCATAGAAAAAGTCCTTACAGCCTCAACTCCTTTGTCCATTTACTTCTCTGTTGGTGGTCCCTCCAGTAGAAATGCATTGATTTCCACAAAGAAGATGAAGGTAAAAAGTTATTTCAAAAGTCTTACAACCTGTGAGTAGGAGGGGAAAGAATATTTAACCATCCTCCATAATCAGAAAAATTCTTTGAGGTTGTATTTGGGATGGAATTTTCAATTCATGTTTTCTATCCCTCTAAGATCTATATTACATGTTTTATTCATGTTGAAAAAGAAGTGAAAAAAGGCTACTACAAAGATATGCTGAGAAAGAATTTTGGGCTCTTCAATATCGGATTTCTATCAACTTCAGTGTATTATGATGGACTTACAGATGCCCATCATGAATGAACATCTTTTGAATGTGCAATGCAAGATGTTTGGAAATCACCCCACTCACCTTCCTCACCCATTCAGGCATGACGTGAGTGCTTGGAGAGCGGTGGTGAGTGTTGATGACTATCACTGTGATGATGATAGACACAATGACAAAGACCATGGTGAACAACATGTATTTGCCTATTAAGGGCACTGCGCTGGAGGTGGAGGGAATCAGCTCCACAATAACCAAGAGGAATACAGTCAAAGATAGTAAGACAGAAATACTCAGGGTCATCTTTTCCCCTGAAAGAAAAAATAAAAAGAGATAAATTGATGTTTGGGGGGGTTTCTGCTGTTTTTGCTTAACTGTTTTTATTTCTCCCCCACACTTAATAGTATTTTATTTTTTCTAATTACATATACACATAATTTTCAACATTCATTTTTTGTAAGATTTTGAGCTGTAATTTTTTTCTTCTTTCCCTTACCTCCCCCCATGCCAAGACAGCAAGAAATCTGATAAAGATTACATATAAATAATCAAGGTAAACATATTTCTATATTAGTATGTTGTGAAAGAAGAATCAAAAAAAAAGAAAACCACGAGAAGGAAAAAAAACAAAAAACAAATTAAAAAATGAAAATATTACAGTTTGATTTGCATTGTCTTCATATTTCTTTCTCTGTATGTGGATGGCATTTTCTATCACAAATAAAAGAGAAATATTGACTCAGAAGGTTAAATAATATGCCTCAGAAGGAGTTGATTCAGGGTGGGATTTCACAGATGCTCTGGTGATTGTAACATGCAATGAAAAACTTGATCTGTCTTTCTTTAATTTTTCCTATAACACTGATTTCATGATGTTGGGTCTAGGTCAATTCACCAAATTATTAGCTTTAGTCATTTGGTTTTAAGTGAGTTAACCTGCTCTTAAAAAAAAAAAAAGAAAGAAAGAAAATAATTTATGGAATAAAACAAGCATTTCCATAACATAGTATAATAAAAAATGATTGCATCTGCTCATTTTGATTAATGGCTATAATTAGTGGTATACAATGAAGTTCTGGGTCTCTAAAGAAAATTTTGCAAATATGATCTTTAGCCTAATGGCCTCTAAATATTCTTCTTTGTGGAACTTTCCTCCAATTACCAATATGACACTGTTAAATTTGCTAGAAAGCTAACTTCACCTATGAAAATAATTTTATCCTCTGTAAAAGGGGGGCAGAGAGATGGCAAATTAAGGGAGTAAATGTAGCACAAATCCAGTGTTAGGCCTCTTAAACTAAAGTCATATTGATTCTATTTCTTCCATTCCACATATGCATAGGAAGAATGGATTTAAGTATTTGGCATCAGAAACTGGACATTTGGAATAAATCTGGATAGATGGAAAGGAACTGGGACATTTATTATGACCCTGGGCAAATTATTTAGCTTCTCTATTTCCTCATTTGTCAAATAGGGATAATAATAATGTTTTATGGAAAGTTCTGCACAATTGTGAGTTAGTAGGGAGCAAAATGATGACTTAGCGCCTCTTCCTCTTCTACCTCTGAAAAAATGTATCCTTGTTTTCTAGTAGAGCTTCTGATATGTACTGGAAAAGTAGAAGTCTTTTGATCTTTGCAATGATTTTCAAAAAGGGACTTAAAAAATCCAATGTTTTCTTCTACCCTGGAGGGATTTGTCTTTCCATAACTTCATGTATTTTGAATTTTTCATGGGTTAAAAAGGTGAGTTTTTTAATTTTTTCATCCTTTATATTTCCTTTCCCCCCTTTTTATCTCATACACTGTCATTCTTATTCTTTTTTCTTTTAAAATTATTTTTATTTTCCCCAGTTACATGTAAATATTTTTTTTGGTTACACACATATATTCATTTTTACATATTTCCACACGAACCATGTTGGGAAAGAAAATTTAGAACAAAAGAGAAAAACCACGAGAAAAAAGGGGTGAAAATAGTATATAGTGATCTACATAGTCTTTCTATTTCATATATCGCCATTCTTAAGCAGATAGTTTTTCTCATTGTCTTGAGCTGGAAATATCAACAGGGAGGCCAGAGATGAAATGAAATTTTGAGGGAAGGGGAAGGGTATAAGCCAGACAGTGTGCTAAGCACTTTGCAAATATTTTCTCACAAATGACACATATATGATATTCAAAACCACCTTGTGATATAAGTGCTATTATTATTCCCATTTTACATTTCCATTTACAACAAACATTGTGACTTGTCTAAAGTCACATGGGTAAATAGAATTTGAACTTAGATCTTCTTGAGTTCAGATCCAGAGTGATATCTACTTTGCCACTTAGCTGCCTAGTGAAATGAAGAAACTACAATATCCTGGAGATGATCAATTCTATGCAAGCATTTATTTAGTGTCTTGTGTAGCTCCAACATTATTCTAGTAGTTAGGGAGAAAAAAACAGAAATTTAAGTACCTACCATAAAGGAATTTACATCTTACTTCGATGATGAGAACATACCATATATACAGATAAGGAAATGCATATATTTACAGGAAGAAGAGAGATTTCCAAGAAAGGTTTTCACAGTGAAGCCTTGAAGGAAGCTAGAGATTCCAAGTCAGGAGGGACATTTTAGCCATGAGGGTTAGACAGCCTATGAAGGCAGAGGAAGTAGAATATCAAATCTGGGGAATAGCTAGTAGCTCCCACAATGTGGTTGAAATATAGAGCATGTGAAGGAGAAGCACAGGAAATAAATTTAGAAAGGAAGGGGGCAGCTAGGTTGTAGAGAGCTTTAAGTATCAAGATGAGGGATTTGAATTTTAGTTCTAGAAGGAATAGGGAGCTACTTAAGATTTGAACAAATTAATTAACATTAATCTTTATAGATTAAGATCTGAACAAATTAATGGCAAAATCAGATTTGTGTCTTTGGAATATTAATTTAGCAGCTAGTCTCCATACACTGAATTGAAAAAGGAGGTCAAGGAGGAGGCTACAGCAGTCCAGGTAAGAGAGGATAAAGACTTGAAGTAGGTATCCATAATAATAAGGTTCAATCTGAGAGATATTTTGGAGGTATTTGACTGAATGTAAGGATGAGGAAGAGAAAAAAATCAAGGATGACTCTGAGATTAGGAATATGAGTGACTGAAAAGATGATGGCCATTCTCAACAGAATAGGAAACAGAAATAGGAAAATTTGGAGAGAAGTAGGTTTAGAAGGGAAAGAAAATAAGTTTAATTGTGAGTACAATGAATTTGAGATGCTATCCTGTAGTTAGTGGTTAATGAGACATTAGGAAGGTATATGTCACCTCTCAGCATCATAGGTTCATATGATTATAAGATTTAGGGCCAACAGGGCCATCAGAGGCCATCCAGTTCTACCTTGTTATTTTACAGGGGAGGAAACTTAGATCCAGAGTACTTAGTAGAATGTAAGCTCCTTGAGGGCAGGAACTGTTTCTTTTGTCTTTTTATCCTCAGCATATAGCATAGTTATCTTTCATATACTTAATAAATATTTATCTAATTGAAGAAATTTAGGTCTGGATGTAAAGATTGGGGAGTCATAAACACAGAAATGAACATTGAAACTAATGGGTGATCATCCACCAATTGGTGGGGACCTTTCCCCTGGGCTCTTTGGGCCCTTTATGTTTTTTGCAAACTTTTTGCTTTCTTCTCTTCCCTGTCTAGTACTCTTCACTGGCATACAATTAATTAGACAACTATCCTTCCTGCCTTTTTCTTTGACCTGCTTGCTTCCTTAGAAACATTTTATTCCCCTGTTCCTAGGGGCTTTTGCAACTAGCAGATGTGTGCCTATAGTAATTACCTGAGCTCATATACTGCTGCTCCTGGATAATGCCAGAGAAAGCTTTTTAATGACAAGTTGCTGATAAGCACAGTACTCAGCCGCCCAGCATTAAGCTTTGAGTGACACTCTTGCTTGGCTGATCCCATGAACTACAAATGCACCTGTATCTAGCTTTCAAAGACTTAAGGCAACGAGGGAATTGTGGAACTGGTTTTTATTTTTATGCCTTTATAAAATGAGGACTATGTGAATGCCAGTTTTGGAAAGAAGCTTAACTAATTTACTTTGTCTGCAACATTTTTTCCTAGTCTGCTCTCCTTGCTGGAGGTGCACAGATGGCAAAAATAATTCTAGGCTCTTCTTGACTCTCAGTAACCTGTCCTGATTGTGTTCTACCATTTACACCCTTGTACTTATGGTCATTATTTGGTTATGATTTCATTATATTTAATACACATCACACTATTAATTAGCTAGATGCAACCTGGTATACTGGGTAGATTGGTGGGCTTTCAGTCAGAGAGACCCTATGCTAATTATAAGCTGTTACCACTTTACCTCTATATACCTTAGATGTTACTCTAGGATTTTTCAACCAAGTTTTAGACTGATTACCAGTTATATTGGTAAAGGGAGTTCCCATATTTGGAGTTCTCCAACCTAGAGAAACCACAACTCCTCTCATTTCTTACGACACTTAAGACAGGCAATGCTCAAATAAACAGGTTGTCTAGCCAGTTCTCAGAAAACAGATTCCAATCTTGAGCATAGCAAAAACACTGTCAATGTGATCTTTAATAAATTTAATATAATAATATATTTAAATCAGACCTGTAATCTCATTGGTGTAAAGAAATCCCAGTGAAGAACTCCCCTCTACCAGCACAGATTGGAACCTGTTCTATTCCCTCCTGATGTCATCTGGACCTCTTTGAGAACAAAGAAGGAACAACAGTAGTCTAAGAGAATTGTCTGGGGGGACTGAAGGGCCAAAGGATGGACAGTATGGGGCAGACACAGGATTTGAACCCAGATCTTCTTGATACCAGCTCTTTAATCCCTAAGGATATTGCCTTTCTTTTAAGCCAGGATTGTCAGAGGTCTCCCATTCAAGTACTAACTAAATGTGACTCTACTTTGTGAGTGTCAACACATTTGGGCAAATTAAGGGTGATTAAGACCATACCACATCTATCTAACTACTACTACTGCTAATAATAATATGTAATATTTATGTAGCACTTTAATATCTACAAATTGTTTTTATTAATTACCTTGTTTGATCCTATCAATAACCCTATGAGGCAAATTCTAATACTAGGGGCATTTAGGTGATAAATGGACAGATAATTTGAATATCCATCTCCCTGGATTATCATAAGGACAAAATGAGATGACATTTGTAAAGCACTTTGGAAATTTGATAGCATGGATATAAACACTAGTTATTGTAATTATCCCCATTTTATAGACGAGGAGAAAAACCCCTTGGAATTTAAGCAACTTTCTTAGAGGCTCACAGCTAGTAAAGGACCAAAGAAGGATTTGAACTCAGGTATTCGTGATTCCACATCCAGTCTAGGGCCACCTAGCTGCTTCATATATATGCATGTATGCATATGTAGATGTCTCAACATATACAATACATGCATATCTATAGAAAAGCAATTTTACTTCAGGGAAGTATGCTGAATATTATTTTCTTTCTTTCTTTCTTTCTTTCTTTCTTTCTTTCTTTCTTTTTTTTTTGCTTTTTGCTGAGGCAATTGGGGTTAAGTGACTTGCCCAGGGTCACACAGCTAGGGAATGTTAAGTGTCTGAGACCAGATTTGAACTCAGGTCCTCCTGACTTCAGGGCTGGTGCTCTAACCACTGCCCCACCTAGCTGCCCCGTGAATATTATTTTCAAAAAAATCTAAATACAATACCTCATGATATCTGGAGCTTGTCCTGAGGTTCTCAAAGTTGCCATTAATGGAATTTAAGTTCTGGCAATTCTAAATGCTAGAATGGCTTTGAGTATGGACTTTGGGAGTGCTTGTATCTGTTGATGATTGATGGGAAGAACTAAGCCTGATGTAGTGAGATTACCCAGTGAGGAAGACCTGAATTCAAATTTTGCCTTTGCTATTTACTGGCCATGTAACAGGACACTTAACTTCTGTCTGCCTCAATTTCCTCATCTGTAAAGTAGGGATAATTAATAGCATATATGATAACCACTCTTCTGCTATCTTCTTAGACCTGCTTCTTTAGAAAAAAAAATTTGTTCCCCTGCTCGTATGGGCTTTTGCAATTAACAGATATGCAGCAGTTGTTTTCCAGTCATAACTGTCTTCTATGACCCCTTTTGGAGTTTTCTTGGCAGAGAAACTAGAAGAGTTTGCCATTTTCTTCTCCTGTGTATTTTACAGAGGAGGAAACTGAGGTAAAAGGATGATGGACCTCCAGATCCAGCACTCTATCCTGTATCACCTAGCTGCCTCTAGTGGTACTTGAGCTCATATACTGGGATACACACACACACACATACACACACACACACACACATAATTACTGTTATTATGTTTCTCAAATGCCTGACTTGCTTCTAATCCAATTGCCTTTGATGGCCAACCAGTGCTTTATGTTGAAACTCTAGCTCACATTCTTGGAAATTTCCACCCCATGGTTTTAGTCAAGTTCTTGATATTTTTTTCTTCTGTTTTTCTATGGGCTCTGCAGTTTTCAGGAAGTAGGTGTAGCTGGCAGGATTCCAAGGACATGCTTCTTGAAGAGAGAAGATCCTCAGTCCTACAAGACAGGACATCCTATTGTCTTGAAATGCCTTCTTAATAAAGAGGGGCCAGAGCCTGCCAGGAGAGGACAGGGAAGGGAAGGGGCTCACTTATTTGAGATGCAACTGTATCTGGAACAATATAATATGTTAGACATCTCAGGGGGCTAAACCCCCAGGTGTAAGGGAGGCTTGCACCTTTTTCTCCCTCCCCTCCTGGTCTTGATTTAAGGTAGTCAGTGCTAACTACAAGCTTACTATTACTGTGTCATTCATGGAGCCCCTAAACCTTTCCTGAATCACCGTGTCACATATTGGTCCCATAGCAGCTCCTAGATGATCCCGGACTGCCTATGATGCTAAAAGCTTTCTTTCAAGCTTTGTTACTGTATACTCATATGTTTCCACTTAGTTGTAAACAAGATATATATTACAGACTATGTTGTCTTCTGCTTTTTAAAAATATAATATGGAATGGCAATCTCTGCCACAAAAAAAAAATGCCACAGAGACATTTGCACCAGGCACCCAGAAATGACCTAAAATTCTCTTTGAAGATAACTATCAAAATCTTCTCAAAGAAATCTGTTTAATTCCATGACTTCAGTGGGAGAGTGCTTTTTATCTTCTATCTTTTTGTAGTTCAAATCAAGTAGGAATCTCAAATGAGTAGAATAAGAAATGTATACTGAGTTAAAATCTTCCTTCCCAAATATGTAACAGCTGTGTAAGGTGGTAAGTGACTTAACCTTCCTGAGCCTTGGTTTCCTCAATTGTAAAATGTAGATATCACAATATCTACAGAAATGACCTTTTCTGGTTTGTCATGAGGCTTATGAGATAATATATTGTGAGGCACTTTATAAATCATTAATCCTTATTTAAATGTAAATTATTATTATAGGTAGAAGTACTCTAGTAATATTTAAATTAAGTAGGGATTAATTTTAAGTCCTATATAAATGTAATTTATTATTATAGATAGACATATAGTTATAGATATTATTGTTATAGTAGGACTTAATTTTAAGTTCTATACCAATGTGTTATTATTATTACATTAGTAGTATTTAAGTAATGTTAAGTCTAGGATATTAGTATTATTATTGAAGACAATGATATTTAAATTAATGAAGATTTAATTTTAAGTCATATATATATATAAATTATTATTATTAAGATAGTAATACTCCAGTACTTTTAAAATTAGATAGAACTTAATTTTAAGTCTTACATAAATGTAAGTAATTATTATTTTTACAGATGGTAGTACTAGTACTACTGAAGTATACAACCTCTTTGTTTCTTCATTTGTAGTAATATTTGAATTCCTGACCTCCTGGGTTAATTGTGAGGAATAAGCTTGTAAACCTTAAAGCAATTGGTTACTGTTTGACTGATATTTTACAGACACACACACACACACACACACACACACACACACAATCTCAATGCAATGAAGACTACATACATACCATTATATTTGATTGAAACAGTTGATTAAATATGGCATGTCTTATTATTTGGGGGAAAATTGGAAATCAGATCTTCATTCAAGAACATAGATCCATATTATAACATTTTTCATGTAGGGAATTCTATATTTGACATATATGCACCCAAATATATGTACATATATACACATATGTTTTGTGTGTATGCATTATATAATTTTCTAGTGCCCTTTCTCTGAGGTTTTCTTTTCATAAAAACTACTTTTAAAAATATTTATCTTTCCTTGCCTGTTATAAATTGTTAATATATTGTGAGCAGTCTGGGATACACACACACACGTAATTTCTATCCTAAGAGATGCTGCTACCTTGTGGAATATATGTCTGGTTTGATTCCTGAAAGATCTGGCAGTTAGGGAATATGTGGGTTTATTTGTCTCTGATATAAAGGGCAAGAATGCTAGCTCCTGCAAATAGATCTAATCAGGGTGAGACAATGGAGTTGTAGATTAGTAAGAGCTCTTTCAGAAACTTTTCAGAAGAGTGGAGCAATGGGAGAGTTTGGTAAAGGGTACAACTAAGTATCCTGGATTGAGAAGAACAGAATGAAAACATCACTCTAAAAAGACTTTTTTTTCCAAGTGAGGGATTTCTTTCATTTCTCTACCCTATACAATTTCTCCTCCCAATTCTATCCACTTCACCTCTTCCTGTCACTGGAAAGGGCTTGTCTGGACTGCCTTGAACAGCTTGAAGAAAAGGGAAAGGGGCAGATTGAGAGAAGAGATCAGAAGGAGAGAAAACAGATGGGTGAGAAGGTACAGTGACTCAGAGAAGACACAAAGTTGGGATGACAATGTAAAAGTCAGTGATGTCCTTTCTAGAATTTAGTGATTTGAGATGCTAATATTCTTTTCACCTCACCCCGGAAGAACATATGACAATATTCTTCATTCTGTATTTTTTGCCTGTTTTTGTCAGGCTAAGATTACATTAGGTTTTTTGACTACCTTGTAACAGCATTGACATGTTAAACTTATTCATTTAAGTCCATGGGTTCCATTCACACGAACTATTTTATCCATGTCTTTCCCCATCTTGTACTTATTCGGTTGACTTTTTGAACCAAATGCTATATTTTCTATTTATCCTATTAAGTTTTGACATATTAGATTCAGCACATTGTGTCATCCTGTCAAGATCTATTTGGTTACCAATTCTGTCATCTAACACATTACCCATCCTTCTCAGTTTCCTGTCTTTTTCATATTTGATAAGCATACCATTTGTCTGCATTTTCTTAGTGTCTGGCTTTAACAATGTTGTCTTAGTTTGTAATAAGCTCTAATGCTTTTTGAGGGAATGAAAATTTTGTGTCTATGTATCTATCTTTCTTTGTTAGCACTGGAAAGTAGGGAACAGTATTCTTTGGCATCTAACACAGTAAGATAACTCTTGGTCACTCTTCCCCGAAATACCAGCAGGAGACCAATTAGCATACTCCAAAATAAACTCAACAGATGTACCTACCTGAATCTGTAGGCAAGTAGAATACCAGGCCAGTGAGGAAGGAGAAAAGTAGGCAGGGAATAATAACATTTACAATGAAATAGAGAGGCAAACGCTGCATAACAAAATGGTAAGTGATATCCAGGTAGGGAGTTTCAAGGCAACAGGCATAAAAAACCCGATGCTTCCAGCCCCTTGTTTCTTTAATCACCCATTCTCCACTCTCCATGAAGTTGCTTAGATCAGGTCGGTCATTTTCCTGGGAAGGTATAAAAAAAATATGAAATCTCAACAAAAAAGTAATAAATAGAGGAAGGATGTCCCAGCCAGTGATGAGGCAATGTGTCCCAGTGGTAGAAGCACTAGCTTGCCCAGTTCAATAACTAGATTTTATTCCCAGTTCTGCCATTCACTAGCTATGTTACCAAAAGCAAACGAGTCTTTTTTTTGTTTTTGTTTTGTTTTGTTTTGCTTTTTTTTGGATCTTTGGCTTCTCATAATAGTAGCTTACATTGTATATAATAATTTACAAAGTGCTTTCGTGATAACAACCCTATGAAGTAGGCACTATAAGTATTATTCTGTATAAGTATTTTATGGATGAAAAAACAGAGGCTTGAAATGATTAAATGGCTTTCCCACGGTCATATAGTTAGGAAATGTTAGAGGCTAGAACTTGAAAGCAGGTTGTCAGATGCAAAATCAGTGAGATCATTTTTAATAATAGTCTGTGGTTGAGTGAGATGACAAACTAACAGACAAAGCTTTCTCTGGGGTTTGTTAACTTTGCATTATATTGGGTCTACATTGACATAACCAGTGGAGCCCAAACTTCTTCCTCTATTTGGGCATTAAAAACCAATAACAATCCAAGGCACTTGCTGAATTTGAGTGGCCTTCAGCATCTGTGTGACCTTAGAGATCCACTCTGAATGCTGTTTGTGAGAAGCACTATTGCTGGAGGAATAAGAGATGAGAATGCTTTAATGAACATGCAGCCACTGATTTCTGTAGCTGGACACAAGTAGAGTTCTTTGATTTAGGGACTTAAACAGAGAGGCCGATGAGACCTTCTCTGGGTTTAGATCAGAGCTGATATAAGCAGGGATGGATATAAGCTGATATTAGAGGATGGGAAGAGATGACTATTTTGTGAAATAACCCACTGTTTTCTCCTTGACCCTTGCTAAAGTAAACATGGTATATGGTTCCCTTGGTCTTTGTTTTTGTTCCCATCATTGCTTACTGGATTAATAACAACCACTGAGCCATCATAGGTCCATGTGCCCAGTTTCATGCTGCAGTTCTGCTCATCAAAGGGAAAATGGATAACTTTGATTTCACAGTAGCTTTTAAAGATGGCTGGAGGTATCCATGTGATGTGTCCAGTGTACTCCAAAAGAACTTTGGTGAACTTGACAATGGCAAAGTCACCATTGGCACTAGGAATGAGAAGGAAAAAAAGTTGGTTGGAAATTAGCAAACTATTTTTTTTAATTGTTTCAATGTGTGAATGGCAGAGACAGTCAATTAATTTACTCAATCTGTGCTCCTTTCCTTCTCTTTGTACTTTGCAGACTTTGGTCATTCCCTCACCCTTTCTGCACATTAGCATTTATCTCTGGGTTTCCTTTGCCAATTTTACACAGATAATCAAGAGTTGGCTAGAAAAAGACAAGAAATTTTAATTTGCAAAGGATGCCTGAGTTCAATATCTATTGTTCTCTAAATGATGGATTGCATGTTGTGAAATGTTGGGATTTCATCAGGTCCAGGAGCTTTTAAGATAAACTATATGCTAAAAAATGGATTTTTCAAAAAATTTACTGTCCTCAAATCCCTTTCTTGGACATCTTTCAGAAGTCATATGAATTAAAATAGGTGAGATATGCATGAAGTGACTCAAGAGATAATGTTGGACTTGACATCAAGAAGATCTGATTTCAAAAGCTGCTTTACCCAGCTTTTGGGATAAATACTCACTATTCGGCAAAAACTGCTGGGA
>JAJPUD010003286.1:54558-86167 GCA_023553655.1 Myrmecobius fasciatus | reverse complement strand
ATGAATGTTATGGAATATTATTGCTCTGTAAGAAACGACCAGCAGGACGATTTCAGAGAGGCCTGGAGGGACTTGCATGAACTGATGCTGAGTGAAATGAGCAGAACCAGTAGATCATTATACACAGCAACAACAGTATTACATGATGATCAATTCTAATGGACATGGCTCTCTGCAACAAAGAATTGTCTCAAACCAGTTCCAATTGTTCACTGAAGAAAACCATATACACCCAGAGAGAGGGAAATGAAATATGGACCACAACGTAACATTTTCATGATCTCTATTGACATTTGCTTGCATTGTGTTGCCTTTCTCTGATTCTTTTTTTTTTCTTGTAGATAGGATTTTTCTTGCATAACTTCTCAAGCATTTCAACATTATTAACATGTAGTGGACTTCCTGCCATCTAGGGGAGGATAGGGGACTGGGGGTAAAATTTGTAATGGAAAGCTTTGTAAAGATCAATGTTGGGGACCTACCCATACATATGTTATACAAATAAAAAGCTTTAATAAAAAAAAAAACAAGTCATGTCATTTGATCCTCAAAATAACTCTTCAAGGTAGGTGCTATTATTTTTTTCATTCTATATATAAGGAAATTGAGGCAATTGGAGGTTAAGTCCTTGTTTGGGGTCATACAGTGAATATCTGAGGTCGTATTTGAACTCAGGTCTTCCTAAATACAGATCCAACACTCTGTCTACTGTTCTGCTTTCCTTTAGGCCAGTTCTGAGTTCCTCCTCATTTTTATGCTAAGTAAAAATTGCCATTGATCTATTTTCATAAAAAGACAAAAATTCTATGTTTGGGCACAATTCCCTAGTGTTAAGTCTGTATCTTCATCTATGTTCATTAGCATGCTAATCTCTAAGACTCTGGGGATATGGAAAGTGCCTCCCAAAATGAGTTTGAAGAGCTTTTGCATGTTGTACTCATCCAATTGTCTGATTTCGATGGGACTTTGAAGGAGAGTTTATTGAGAGAGTTCTACAATCCTCATTTTTTGCAAAATTCTTTTCACCATTAAGAACCTAACAAATGAAGCAATGCGTCTTTCTCCTTGAATTACTGGCAATCTATGTCTCTGAGCCACGGGAGAAGCCTAGGAAGGCATGGTAAGCATTTGTGCCAGCTCTTTTATTTGCTAGGAGTGATAGTTGAAAAGGCCATTGGTGCTCCTGTGTTGCTTCTGGGCTGCATTTTAAGTGACTGTTTATCCTTCATAAATGGGAGCAGGAAGCATATGATAGGAAGCTGAAGAGCTTCACTTTGTCCCTGAGAAAATGTGGAGATTGAGTTCATTGCCCACAAGGAGAAGAGCTGAATTCTGGAATCAGGGCAAAGAATAATCCAGTAACAATCTTCATGACCCCCTCTCCCTCTTTTAAAATTTGTTCCCTAACAAACTGCAGACACATTCTGTTCTTTCTCAGCCAGTATTCCAGATGTGAATTTCTGAAGAGCCCACACTTGCCTAGATGCTATTTAGAAGTATTAAAATTCTCTCCATTCTTTTAGGTAGGGGAGGTTGTATTTCTAAAATCTTTGCTGCTCATCATTGCAGTCTTTCCAGCTATAAATCTACAACATATGGCAACATCTGTTTATAAGTACAATTGTTCCTGGCTGATTAAGTAGTATAGAGAAGCATTTATTAATGCTTGTTATGTTCCAGGCTCTGTGCTAAGTAATGAGGATACAAAGAAGTGCAAAAATATTATCCCTTCCCTCAAAATTCTCACATTCAATTAGGGGAGAGGATATAAAAATGATTGTGTACCTATGAAATATATACAGTGTAAATATAAGGTAAATTCAGAAAAGAAAGGCACTGGAATTGGGAGGATGAAAGAAAAAGCTTCTTTAGAAGGTGGAATTTGAGCTGAGTCTTTAAGGAAGCCCTAGAAACTAAGAAGTAGAGGAGACAGGGGGAGAACATTCTAGTCAGGGAGGACAGTCAGTGGGAAATCACAGATTTGGGAAATGGAGTACCCTGTATGAGTATGAGCAAATAGGTAGATGGATCACAGACTATACAGAAGATATTTAAAAGAAGAAGACTGGAAAAGTAGGAAGGAACCAGCTAGAGAAGGACTTTAAATGTCCAAAAGAGGATTTTATATTTTATCCTAAAAGGGAACCATTGGGTAAGAATTGAGAGAAGGTGACATAAGACCTGCACTTTAGGAAAATCACTGTAGTAACTGAGTGGAGGATGCATTGAAGTGGGGAGAGACCAATCAGGGAGAACAATTTAAAGA
Organism: Myrmecobius fasciatus; assembly: GCA_023553655.1. Classification (NCBI taxonomy): domain Eukaryota; kingdom Metazoa; phylum Chordata; class Mammalia; order Dasyuromorphia; family Myrmecobiidae; genus Myrmecobius; species Myrmecobius fasciatus. Next base: position 83,901 of record JAJPUD010003286.1, on the reverse strand, counting down.
TTACTGGAAAAGTACAGGCATGGGATGATGAGGGCAGGCACCTGGTAGCAGCTATTTAATTATAGAGAAGGGGCTGTAGACAGGAGATTTTTTGTGAAAATAGAAACATAAGACTTGTCAACAGATTGAATATGCAGTAGTAAATAGTCAAGTGTTCTGGGCTTTGGTTTTTTCTCACATGTAAAATGAGTGGGTAGGACCAGATGACCTTTATAGGACTTTCCGGTGACAAATCTATGACTTATAACATCTATTTATAAGCAGTATTGTTCCTGGCTGGTTAAGTAGGGTAGATGACTCTAGGGAACCTTGATCTACATGGCAGGCTGGAAGCCCAGGAAAGGGGCCAAAACGTAAGGATTCTGTTTCTGATCCTTGAAATATTTGTTTATTTATCTATTGATTTTATCTTCTCTTTCAATAGAATGTAAATTCCTTGAGGACATTTAGTGCAGTGCTTGACACACAGTGGGTGCTAAATAAATGTTCTTTAAATCAAATTGAATTGAACTAGATTGACTAGATATATTCCTGACTTGGTATTTATCTGACTTGGAGTGTCCCTTTATGCCTCTGTCCATATTACAAAGCTAAGTATAGACTATTTTTGCTTAAGCACAATTCATGTGAATTCTCTTCTGGCCAAATTTTATTCTGCCAGCATCTTTAAATACTTTTCATATACTTCAGCATTTTTTATACCTGGCTAAAGAATTTAGGACATATCCTCAGGATTCTAGGGATCTGGAAAGCCTTTCCTTTCCAAAACAGGGAGTTGTATGTATTGAATGAGGAGTAAAAACGAACCTCACATGATCCAGGTTTAGCTGGATCAATTTTGGGCCTCTCATGGTCTCACTTCTCTTAGTTCAAGCCATCTCCCTAGGTCTGTCCTTTACTATTGCAAAAAAGAGGTTCTATGTGCTTTTTCATCACAATGTTATTTGCCAAAACAGCATTGGAAAGGACAAGATAAGGTGACATCAACATTAAATTTTTATATTAAGGACTCAACAAACATCTCCTGTTTCCCTTGACCGGAAGTTCAGAATTTAGGATACTGTTTCAGCTGCTATGTTGTGACACATTCCAAAGCTAAAAGTGGGTCAAGGGCTATACAAGGTTTTATAATTTCAATTCAAATCTTTGATGCATTTAGTATTCCAGAAAAGTGGGCAGGAGATATATATATATATATATGTACATATATATATATATATTCCAAATATATATATTTGGAGGAGGGTGGGTGTTATTTACTAGAGTTTTAATATTGCAAGATATTTCATCTTTATAGAGAAAGTTCAATTAGAATTATTAATAGATCTGTCCAGCACATGCATCTGTCAATCAATCTCTACCTTATTCAAATTCCCCAAAAGCAAATAAAAGGACTTACTAAAAAGTATATTGTTTAGGGAAATAAAATTATACAAGAGTTTAAAAGACAAGTATTTGAAGAGGTCATTCAGTTGAATTGAGACTTGGCTAATAAATACTGGTAATCAGGGAAATAAAAAGCTAAAGGGATAAAGTAGGAGTCATGGCAGGAGGTTGTTTGGGGAGAAACAAGATTCCACATATTTTAATCTTGTAACATTCTACTTCTCCTTTTATTAAGCAACAGAACATTGTTTAGCCAGAAACTGGTCATTTGAAAGCTAAACAGGCATTATCAGGCCAACTTCTGGCTTGGAAAATTGACCATTCTATGTTTCATTAGAGGCTTTGAGCAGCCATTCCAGGGGCCCAGAGCTCCTTAAGACTCTCCCAAATGTCACAATTCAACCCAAAGAGAAAGCTGCTCTCCTACACTTACCTGAGTACAGACAGAGAAGCAGGAGGACAGGAGTGGACTCCATGAGGTGAGTGATCCCTGCAGGGTCTGTCTGTCAGCCTGTAGGAGGCAGAGACTAAAGGACCCTCTGGGTTCCAGTTGGCTTTACTGCTTCTTCCTAGAGGGCTTAGGAAGTGAGTCTGCAGAGGTATTGATTTATACCACCTGTTCCCACCAGTAACAGCTGAGACCTCTGGCAGTCCCATGTGGGCAGAGATTTGCTCATTCCGTGCTGGCATCCCCCGCTGTGTACAAAAAAGCCCCTGGAAAGTTCAGTTTACCTTCAGTTTTGTAAATTGAATCCTGTTTTAAGAGAGATGAGAAGCCAACTATTTAGCAACATCTTTAAAATAAATGAACCCTTTTATAAATTCCTCCTTTGGGACAGGCATCCCTGTAATTTACATTTGACATGCAAAAGAAATACGCCATGGTGGAGAGGGAAGAGTATGAACTGGGGTTCAAATCCCTGCACTTCCCATTCTTGATTGTAGGACCTCTGACAAGTTACCAGATTTGTATGAAATGAAAGTACCAACAAAGAGCCATGGGGTCACTCTATTAGCCCCTTCCTTCTCCAACTCCACTCCTGGTCCCAATCAGAAGCTGGGTTTGGTTAAAAAAAAAACTCTCCTGCAGCAATTATTGAGGGAAATTTTAAGGTCACACCCAATCAAACCCCAAATTTCACCATGGTGTCTTAGCATGGGAGACCAAGATGGGACTCAAGTCATACTTTTTTTCTCAGCCAACTTAGCTGAAAGGGTCTCCTGGCATCCTGGGGTTAGCAGGTTCCAGAGGAAATTCCCATATGGCTAGTATACATTGGTCTTTGAGATCTGGTGTCTCAGAGGGCCTTGCCAATTACCAACCTATTACCATAGTAGGACAGGGAGCCAAGCTTCAGAATGCTGAGCAGTTTCTGAAGGAGTTTGCTATTTACTGCTGTTCCTTCCCTGCGTTGGTAAAGCAAGTAAATGAATAAATAAATAAACAAATAAATAAACATCCCTCTTCTCCTAAGTCTTGGGACAAATATTTGATTGACTTTGGGATGATCTGCCCTGGAGAAAGGTCATTAATATCTCTCCTCTCTGTTACTGTTTCTGTGTCTGTCTGCATCTGTCTCTGTCTCTTCCCTCTCTCATAAAGAACAATGAATTTTGATAAGAACGGCTGAGATCAAGTTCAGGCCCATTCTTTAGTAAGTTGTGTATCTGTGGTTAAGTAATTCACCCTCTCTAGGCCTCAGTTTCCCTACTTGCAAATGGAATAATACTTGCCCTATTTGTTTCCTGATTGTTTTGAGAATCAAATAAAATAATTTCCACAAATGTGTTTTGTTAACCCCAGAGTGCTATATAAATAAATGGAAAGTATTATTGGTATTCTTACTATTTTTGTCAGTTTTCCCTTCCTTGTTTCAAAAACTCTGAAAGGAAAAATAAAATCAAGAACAAAACAAAAAACTCCTTGAGAATAAAAAATGATAATTTTTACTATTGTGCATTAGCCTGTCTGGAAGCAAACTACTAAGAGCTCTGTTCACGCTTTTTAAAAAGTTTTATTGATGAATTTTGTTTTTATATTACAAACATTTATATATTACTCCTACTTTGTGAGAGGTCTTTTATACCAAAATAAAATAGTTAAGCAAAATTCATAATACAATGACCTCATCAGAAAGTGTGTGCAACATTTGTAGCAATCTGTCTCTATTTATGCAAGCATACTCCATTTCTCTATTTTAAAAAATCAACAAAAGTCTACTTTCTCTTTCTTGTACTCCAACATTGTTGAAAAGAAAAAAGAAAAGAAAAAAATTTCTTGTAATAGTCAAGAAATTTTTTTTCAAATTTCTTCTATGGCTGAATAGTATATATATGTAAAAATGTATGTGTGTATATGTATATATGTATGTATATATGTCTAATTTTGCACCCTAAATCCATCTCTGCAACAGATAATTTGTTTTATTATCAGTTCTCTAGAATCATGAATGGTCATTGCAATGATTATCATTCTTATATCTTTCAAAATTATTTGTTTTTACAATATTATTGTCATTGTATAAAATGGTACTGCTCATTTCATTCTTCATTAGTCTATAAAGGTCCTAAGAATTGCTCATTTTTACTAAGATTGATGTTATAAATTGTTCTTTTGGTTATGCTTACTTCATTCTGTTCATTTAGCCAGACAGTCCGCCTCTCAGAATTGCCAGGAAAGATTCTTATCTTTGCACTGCTATTTCTCTCCAGTTGTAGGGATTAGACATCAAGCCGGACTGATAGTCCTACTTGAGTTTTTGTCATGCTGCTTATTGTCATATTTCCCTTCCCACTCATTTCATTGCTTCTTTTTAGTTGATCAGAGATGTCCTCTCCTAGTGAGTGGATACACCCCAGAGCTCTATCCTGGACCTCCTTCTCTTCTGTCTACACTAGGGATTCTTATCCTTTTTTATGACATAGACTCCTTTGGCAGCCTATGGATCTGTTTTCAAAATAATATATGATTTAATAATATTTCAATATATAAGGCTTTTAATATATTTTAATTAATTAATTAACTAATAATATATTAGCATAACTAGAGAAAGTGCTAAATTTTGGTTAAATGTTGATGAAAATAAGTATGTATTATCCCACTCCCATCCAACTTCATGAATCCCCTGAAAACTATTGACAGATTCCTTGGGAGGAGTGGGGTAGATGTCTGTGGATCCCAATTTAAGAATCCTTACTCTATATATTCTTTCTTGGGAATCTCATTAGCTTCCATATATTTAGAAATCATTTCTTTGCAGATGGTGTCCAATTCTACTTATCTAGTCCTCTTTTGCCTGTCTCCTGAAACTCAATATTTCCTTTCCAATTTCCTGCTGGACAACTCTACATAGAACTCCTATTGGCATCTTAAATCCAAAAGTGCAAAGCATAGCTCATAATCTTTTCTCACAAACCCATCTAACCTCCTGCTAATGACTGGAGAGAGTGAAGTTGATGACTTTGTACAGCTCTAACTCACTTAAATCCAATTCATTTGCAAGTCATCACCCTCCCCATGTCCTTGATCCTCTTCAAGAACAAAGAACAGAAAAGAAACAACAATCTCATCTAATTTCTTTATTTCTGCCAAGGGTATACTGTCAGTCTTCCAGTCCCCCAGGCTCACAACTTAGAAATAACAATGGCTAGCATTTATATAGTGCTTTAACAGTTGAAATATGCTCTACAAATGCTCAATTAATTAGATTATTTAATTCTTACGACCACATTTGATAGTAACTGTTTTTATTATTTTTATCTTACAGGTAAGGAAACTGAGACTGACAGAGATTAAGTGATTTATCCAGAACTACAGCTAATAAAGATTTAAACTCAGCTATTCCTGACCCCCAAGTCTAGCACTCTGTGTATTGAACCATAATATTTTCTGATGTAATTGACAGACCAGGATAGTTTTATTTGGTAGGAAAGGGCATAATTTAATCACCTAAAAGTATTAAAACTTGTGTCCTCAGTTTGGAAGTATGATATTTATAAATATATAAACTCTGCCTTGTTTTTTATTAAGGTAGAATGAATTTTGCTGATCTCTCCCCATTCTTTCATTTCAGTCCCTTTTTTTGTGAGAGAGAGCTGTTTTTCTGTGCCCATCCAAGAAAGTTTATCCATTCAAATGAACTTTATCTTACTAGACTAAAAATGCTTCTCAGCATATTTTCAGGACTTCCCTGTTGCAAGTCTTTGGAAACTACAGCTCCTTCTTTTCAATATTCAAATCAGGGGGAGTTTTTGATTTGATAAATGTCTAACAACTGTTCCAGAGGTAAATTGTCCCTTCCCCTCTTATCATTTCCTGTTGGTTAGCAACACATGACCAAATAACATGCTTTTATGGGAATATGTCACCCTGATTTCTAAATTAACAAAAAGTCTTTCATCTTTTGAAGCAGACCAATGACATCATGGGGGTGATGTCTTAACTTGTGTGTAAATTGGATTTAAGAGAATTGTAATTCTACAAAGTCATCAGTCTTACTCTCTAGTTCAGTACTTTATACTCAGTACTTCCCATCAAAATACAGTTGGCAGGACAAAAGTCAATGACTTAGGATGCACTGGATGACCTTGCATCTTTGATATATAACCAAGCTGTAAGTACTCCATAATGCCTGCTTCAGCCATCTTCATGGCTGTTGTAATGAATTGTTTTTATCTCCTCATTCTGACCCCCAACTTAGCCACAGATTTGGTTACCCTCAACCTGATTTAGCCAATCTGCCAAAACAGCTTACTGGGATGTGGCTGGTTCGTGGAGTCAGGGGTGAAAGTTGGACACCAAAGGTGGAAAGCAGCCCTGAAAAGGGCTCAACAAGGTTGAGGTACTGTCTTCCCTGAATCCCCATACACCCTCATATATGAAAATGTATATTATAGATGTTTAAGAGCCTTGCATATTGACAGTGGTAGATGCAGTGCCTTGCTAGGAGTTCCCAATACTAATAAAATTAAACATCTAGTTAAGAAAAGAAGAACCTTAACAATTAAACATTAATGATCCTTAGAGTTGTCTAAATCTGTGATTTTATTGGTATAGGGGACTCCTGGTAACACTGCCCCCCCCAAGATGACAACTTTACTCCAGTAAGCTTGACTTCAGACTAAAATTTTAGAATGTGTTTTTAATATATTATTGAAGGGATGATTTTTTTGACATTTAGAAAAGAAAATGATAATCACTAAGATCCAGCAGCCCCACAGCCACTATTACTCCAATGACATTCTTTCAGGGGAAATATAAGTGAATCCAGGGTTCAAGTTTTAGAAATCTGCTACAGAAAATTATAAAGTTATTTATAAAACTAAGCTGTCACTTAATATTCTCTAGAGTGATTATTTACTGTTTCATAGTAGAACATCAAGGTTCCAATGTAGATTGTCAATAAGATATATAACTTTCTATGGCCCAGAACCATGGCCCTATATGTACCTGTTTATTTCAGGTCTCAGTGGGAACAAAATAACTTATAAAGAGAATCAGGTTCAAAAGACATCATCAGCTGTAGTAGATATCAAAATAGAACACAATTGCATTTTTTCAGTTCCCTTCAGAGAGAAGGGAGGAGAATGAAAATGATCTTTAGCCCTTGGACTTTTACCCTTCAAAATCTCTAACTCTGCCTTCCCTCCCAATTAATTTATCAATCCTTGGAACTTTGCAGGAGAGGCTACATATGTGTGTGTACATGTATACATATATACATATATTTTATTAGCATCTATGTATAACTAGGGGGCAGCTAGTTGATTCAGTGAATAGAGCTCTGGATCTAATTCAATTCCAGAAAATCACTTTCTGGTTGTGTGATTCTGAGCAAGTGATTTAACCCTTTTCCCTCAGTTTCCTCATCAAAGAAGGAAATGACAAATTACTCCAGTATCTTTGCGAAGAAAGCACAAATGGAATCAGTTACAAAGAGCTGGAAATATCTGAAATGACTAAACACTAACAATAAAAATGTCTAATTTATTAGGTAAGCCCTATGTCCAGATTCAAATCAAATGTTCAAGTAGAAAATAAGGTAGGTATGATTAGTTATTCCTCATTGTTGTTGTTCTTCAGTCATTTTTCAGTAATATTTTCTCTTCATGACCCCACTTGGGTTTTGTTTGGCAAAGATATTGGAGAGGTTTGTTATTTACTTCTCCAGTTCATTTTACAGATGAGGAAATTGAGGCAAATAGAGTTAAGCAACTTATCCAAAGTCATACAACTAGTAAGTATCTGAAGATGAATTTAAACTCACATCTTCCTGATACCAGGCCTAGTACTCTACCCATTGGGGCCACCTAGCTGTCCAAAGAGATTTGAAGAAAGAATTATTTGATGTTCCATGTCTGCATGAGGGATGGGATTGGTGAGCTGCCACAGTGGGAGTTTGGGAACAATGCTCTCTTTTGGAAACTTAGAGTCCAGACAAACATTGTCACCAAGTTCCCTCATCATTTGCTTTATTATGTAGCTCATAAGCTGCTAGAGCTCCATTTCTACAAAATTCCAATGCTCTCTAGTGTGGCTTGTAAATTTGGTCCATGGGAAATTGTAAAAAAGTGCTCCAAAATGTTTTGGCCATGGAGTCCATAATTAAAATTAGTGTGTTTACATTGCGAGATGGTGTACAATACTCATTTGGATGAATCAATTTTGGCATGTTTGCTTTTTAAAAAATAAAATCTCATTAAATCAATCAATCAACATGAATTTATAAAATGATTACTCTATGTCAGGCACTGTGCTGGGATGGATAGGCAAAAGTGAAACAAACTATTCTTGTAAGGAGCTTTCATTCTAATGAAGAGGACAACATTTAGAAGTGTTATACTTAAGATACAAAAGGTGAATACAAGGTAATTTGGGGAAGAAGATGATGGGGAGTGATCAGGGAATATTTCATGGAGAAAACAGCCCTGAGCTAGGTTTTGAAGGAACTCTTCCTTTATCTCAATTGTGTCTTAAGAGTTATTCTGGGTTCTTGAAGGCAGCATTACCAGTGTGCAAGCTTGGGCAGTTATAACAGAATTAGAGAAACTTGGAACATGGGTCCAGTAATGGGATATATTGCAGTCTTTGGAGGACCAATCTAGCTAAATCTGGAGATGCTCATCACTGGTATGTTAGCTATTAAGTGACGATATAACTGGCCACAGTAACTCATGAAACTACAGAAGAGTATGAAGATTTTCTCTCTCTGTCTCTCTCTGTCTTTACGTCTCTCTCTCTCTCTCTCTCTCTCTGTCTCTCTCTCTCTGTCTTTCTGTGTGTGTGTCCCTGTTTCTCTGTTTCTGTGTGTCTCTGTCTGTTTCTCTGTCTCTCTTTCTCCCTTCCCCCCCTCTGTTTCTGTCTGTGTTTCTCTTATCTCTGTTTCTCTGTCTCTCCCTTCTCTCCATTTTTCTCTCTCTGTCTTTATTCGTCTGTCTCTGTTTCTCTGTCTCTCCCTCCCTCCTTCCTCCCCCTCTATCTGTCTCTCTTTGTCCGTTTTGTCTCTGTCTCTGTTTTTCTTTAAGGGGAAGAGTTCCTACTCAGGTTAATTCATCAATCTATCAATAAGAAATTAGCTATAATTACAATTAAGTGTCTACTTTACTATACTTCATACTAGGAACATAAAAACATAGAATGAGATAATCCTGTGAGCTTACACTTTAATGGATAGAAAGCAAGTCTAAGTATGTATGAAATGGGGGACTCAACAATGAGTGGCCAGCATGTATATTTATTTGTACACTAAAAAATATACACACATGTATAGTTATGTAAACACACAGGTTATAGCATGAATAAATTAAAAATAAAAATAGGTGCAAAGTAGCTAATTTAAAGGTCATTTGGGAGAGGCGCCACTAGCAATTAAGGGTATCAGGAAATGCTTTACACAGAAGATGATGCCCAAGTATGATAAAGATACAGATCCTTGAGGTATTAAAATAAATACATTTTGGATAGAGATCTTGTTCTCAGCATTTGGCATCATAGCACAATGACCAGCAGGTGGCAACAGATGGTTATAAAAGTAACAGGAGCCAGCTGAAGGCCATCATCCCTAGGCTGGGGAAGAGCAAACTGACAGAAGTGTTCGTTTTCCCAAGAAATCATTTCAGCTCATGGTAGGAGGAGGGTGTGGGTAACGTCTAATGAAAGAGTCCAAAGTTTGAACCCAGGAAACATTTCTTTTACTTGGATACGTGGGCTTCATAATCTTTGTCACCTTTTCACTATGCCAGTCTCCAAGGGATGGACACCTACTGCTGATTCTATCTTTTCCTCCAAAAGGTACAAAAATGCTCTGGTTGCCCTACCCTGTGTGCCAGACTAGCATCAGAAGAAGTCCAACCCTGCTCTTTTGTTAGAAAAAAAGTATATTCCTCAGCAGGTCCTACAATGGATGGTGCGGCTCCCAGTGAATTCAACTGAAAAATCACTACTCTACACTCTATAGACTGGGCTAGAATTATGTGGTTCAAACCAAATTCGTTTTTCCTGTGTTTGTGTGGCTGCTTGCTGTCAATAGGAGATATCCTGCTATAGTTGAAAGGGCACTGTTTTTGGCATCAAAAGGCCTAGTTCAATTCAAAGCTTGAATCTGCTACTAACTATTGATCTCTAGGTCTTGGGAAAATCACATTAACTCTCTGGGTCTGTTTCTTCCTCTCTCCACGGTGGAGTTATCTATCCTGCAATGTTCTTTCTAGCTCTTAAACCTCTGAGGTCTCACAGGAGGGGTAAAGGCCTGCCTGAAATTGGAGATTTTCTCTAGAACACTAAACTTGGAGTATCAGGATCGGGCTCCTAGTCTGGCTTTTGCCATTAACTGTGTGTTCTTGGGGCAAGTCACAAACTCTAAGTCTTGGTGTCTTTTTCTGTAAAATGAAATAACATTATGACTTGTACCTATCTCACAGGGTTATTATCAATATCAAATGAGATCACAAAGCCCTTTATAACTTTTAAAGGGCTTTATAAACTAAGCTGCTAAATAGCAAAGAGCCCTGGACCTAAAGTCAGAAAAATCTGAGTTCATATGTTATCTCAAACACTTATTATCTTTGTGAAAGACAAATCACAACCTTTGTTGATATTAATTTCCTTATCTATAAAATGAGAATAATTATGGTACCCACCTCACAAGATTGTTGTGAGGATCAAATGAGATAACATGTAAAGCGCTTTATAAACCTTTAAGCACTTTGAAAATACAAACAATTACTATCATTATTATGATTGTTAAGCAGTATTATTTAATTACTACTAATTACAATTATTAATAATTTTAATCATAAAAATAACAGCATGTCTAATAAGTGGACCACATAGCCTTTGCTTAAAGACCTTTAGGAGAAAAACTGATCTTCATCAGAAGAAGCTCATTCCATATTTGGACACCTTTTATTGTTAGGAATTGCTTTTCCTTATTATAATAAATATAAATTGTTGTTATTTTAATCTAATTGAGGTTAATTCTCCATCAATTCATGAATATAGTTCAGTTTTAGTCACTAAACAATACATATTAATTTTCTTCTATATTTACAAAGATGGTGCTATTGCCTCACCAGTGCCTAAGTTGGCAATTTGATCTGTGTTTCTTAGAGCATGAATAGCTTTGCATTGATTTTTCTACACTCTTGCATACAGCCTTCCTTGAGATCAAGGGTATGTATTTCTAAGTTAATAACTTAGGGTTGGGGGGGGGTCCTGTTTGTAGCCATGGAAAGACTTCCTCCAATAGAATGGGTAGATGAGAACAATTCGTTTTAAAGACTATGAAAGCAGCTGAAGCAAGCAGTAGAGCTCTTAGAACTTGGTCAAATATTGAAGACACCAGGGTCCTCCACTGTATGTCTGGTTATTGTCAATTATCTTGACTTTTGTCTTGCTGCTGGACTTTAATGATTCTGGAAGAAAGAGTGAAGCTAACAATTTTGTACAACTCTGCTTCACTTAAATCCAATTCACTTTCAAGTTAAGACATCATCCCATGATGATATTGGTTTTCTTTAAAATGAAAGACAAACAAGAAACTTGGAGCAGAGTACTTTGAGCTCAAACTTTTGCCAAATGTATACCAGGCTCTCATTGAAGCTATGAATTTAACCGATCATGCAATCAATCAACAAGCATCATTAAATTCTGACTATGGGCCAGACACTGCATTGATCCCATTGTAGATACTTTGAAAAGTTAAACAGTTTTTAAGTTCAGCATGGTATAAAAAATGTATTTATATATAAAGTTTTCTCCTAAAATGAATAGAAGGACAAGTCCAGAATCCATTTTTGGAGTTGTTTCCTACTTTTAAGATTTGTGCTGGATAAAAATCAGAATATTTAGAGCATCCCATCTCCAGGCTTTCTGAGATTGGCTGAAAAGAATATCCATCAAAAAATCTCATTTGAATTTCAGTCCAAGAATTCTCATTCTTCTCTTCCCTCTCTAGTGTGGGTGCTGATTTACCAGAGTAGGCATTTGCCACCAAGTTTAGGAATTAAGATGAGTAGGAGAACTTGATCAATTCTTCATTTTAAGAAATAATAATCCTAGACAATGAAAGAAACAGTATTAATTCAACCTCAGAGTAAGGTCTCATGATATTCCTGATCTTCTTTCTAAAATTTTAAAGATGTAGGAAAATTCCTCTCTCTCCTAACTAGAGAGGAATTCCTCTTTCTCCTGGAAGAAAAGCACTGCTTGCCAGAACATTCTTCTCTGGGTGCCAAGGGGGACCAGGGAATGAATGCAAGCCATGGGCTCAACCATTGTGCTGATTTGAGCTCAAGGGCAGGAGCCCTCAAAGACCACTTGAACCTGATGGGAAACATCTGATCCAGGCTGCTGAGAGATGACTGCTATGACTGGCCAGCTTTGGTGTGCAGCTAACACTAGGGAAAGAGGCAGCTCTGTTTGGGCAAAGTCTTCAGGCTGGCTCTGAGGCCTCTGCAGAGGTGCAGACTTGCCAAGCCCAGAAAGCAGCAGCTGCAGCTGTGAGTCCAAGGGCAGCTCTGACTCTATGTTCCCAAGGTGGAAGGGAAAGCCTGGGATGTGTCTGTCTTTTCTGGGCACACTGGCAGGCACCGGTGATGATAGTGATCACTCCAATCATCTCCTCTGAAGGCAGGCAAGGGATGTTTGTGCAAATAGACTTATACTTGTGAAGATGTACATGCAAATGCCTATGAGCATTAATCAAGAAACATTTGTGAAGCACCTACTATGTATTAAGCACAAGGCCTATTATGTGCCAGAGATAGTTCTACTTAGAATAAAACAATCCATGCTCTTAATGAACTTGTGTTCTTTCTGTCTCTGTCTCTGTGTCTATCTCTCTGTCTCTGTCTCTATCCATACATCTCTCTCTGTCTTTGTCTGTATGCCTCTTTCTACTGTGTTTGTGCCTCTGTCTCTCTCTGTCTACTCTGTATCTCTCTGTCTCTGTCTTTGTCTCTGTGTCTGTGTCTCTCTATGTTTCTCTCTGTTTCTTTCTCTCCATCTCTGTCTCTGTCTCTCTGTCTTTATCTCTCTCTATCTCTGTGACTCTGGGCAAGATACAACTTTGCTTGCCTCAGTTTCCTTCTCTATAAAATGAGCTAGAGAAGGAAATGGCAAACCCTTCCAGTATTTTTGCCAAGAAAACCCCAAATGGGGTCACAAAGAGTTGGACATGACTGAAATAATTGAATAACAACATTAAATATTATTAAAAAATGTAGATAGAAAAGCTAGGTGGTGTCATAATGCATTCAGTGCTGAGCCTGGAATCAGGACGACTCATCTTCCTGAGTTCAAATCCCATTTCAGTTATCTACTAGCTGTGTGACCCTGTATAAGTCCCCTAAACCTGTTTGCTTCAGTTTCCTCATCTGTAAAATGAGTGGAGAATGAAATGGCAAACTATTCCTGTATCTTTGCAAAAAAAAAAAAAAACAAACAAAACCCAAATAGGGTCACAAAGAATTTTACATGGCTGAAAAACAATTGAACAACAACGTATGTATGTTTAACCAATGATTGTCACTTGTGATGTGCACACACAAATGTGTATACACATTCTTACCTACATACCTGTGATTTTATTCATGTGGAAATCTCTCTTTGAGAAATCCTAGCAGCACCAAACTGCACCCCCTCTGCATCGTAGAGTTTTAAGCACCAGCCCAGGGATATTCAGCAGTGGGTATCAGAGGCATAATACAGATATCAGCCAGCCATGGGAACAAGAACTGGGATGCCAATGATCCTTGTTCATACTCACACATCCACTTAGATATAAAATCCCACTAGAGGAGCTCAGCTCCAGCTTCTGACAAATAATGTTTGAGTGACCTCAGGCAAGTCACCAACCTCTGAGAATAGAAACAGCATAACTGTTGATCTGCATCAGGAAGGATCTTCTTCCCAGGAGTCCCTAATATCAATGAAATCAGTATCTCAAAAACTATGAGAATTGTTGATACTTACTTGTAACTGGCTTCTTTTCTTAACTCTTTCTTGCTTTCACACCATTGGCTCACATTGAGCTTATTGTCCACTAAATATTTTAATGAGAACTATTATAAAGCCAGGCCTTAATCATCCTATTTAATTTATTTCCTTCCTTTCCTTTAGTTTTCCTTCTTTTCTTTTTATCTCTTCCTCCCTCTCTCCCTTCCCTTCCCTTCCTTCCTTCCTTCCTTCCTTCCTTCCTTCCTTCCTCTCTCTCTTCCTTCCTCTCTTCTTCCCTCCCTTCCTTTTCCCCTTTCTCCATCCCTAGCAATTTATTTATTTTTTTACTTTAATGTAGTAATGTAATTTTATGGTTTTAAATTTCATCTGATTCTTTTCAGCCCATTGTTTTAGTCTTTAGCTTTAGATCTTTTTGGATTATAATTCTTTCATAAACTTGTTAAGGATCCCTGTTAACTGTATTAAATCCACAGATTTGATATTCATTACATCTATGCCTCTTTTTAAATCATTGATAAAAATGCTGGCCAGGGCAAAGTCCTATGGCACTTCACCAGAGAGGCCTCTCTTACAAGAATGACAATAGTTGGCACTCCACAATTATGCTCACTGATAAGGTGCCAGCTGGCATATAAATGCTGAGTCCACTGACTTGAATAAACATCCATTTCCTCAATGGTAGCTTGCTGATTCAATCTGGCTGCTTGATTCCCAGTTCCCCTGTTACTAACCCTACTGACCCATGGCTTGGTTCTTTAATTTCTCTGAATACTGCTTTGGTCACGATTTTTCTCTTATTTCTTCTTTGCCTATGTTGTATGATTTCTTCCACCCTCTGTGTTGACTTTCTCAGCTAATTTTGAATCAGAATTATTTAAGACAACCTCCTGGAAAGTCTCCAATGTAATTTTCTGAACTATTTTTCTCAAGAGGTCACTGAAGGGAAGTTCTAGTTTTCTCCCATTCCTACTTTTCTACCCTGATTTCATACTTTTTTCCCCCTCCTTTCTCTTTCTTTTCTTTAAACCAACTTAACCTGTTTGCCTCCATGGCCTGCCAGTTGCTTCTAAGAACAAATAGAAAATGCTCTGTTTGGCATTCAAAGTCCTTTTTAATTTTTTCCTCTCCTACCTTTTCAGTTTTCTTACACTCTACTCCCCTACATGTACTCTATGATAAAGTGATACTGGCCTGGATGTTTCACAAACAAAATTCTCCATGTCTCAGCTCTCACCACTCTTTCTCTTGCCATTTTTTCTAGCTCTTCCCTCTCCATTTCTCTTCACTATCAATACTGACCTTCCTGGCTTCCATTAAATCCCAAGTAAAATCCCACCATCTACAGGAAATCTTCCCTAACCCTATTAATTTCAATGCTTTCCCTCTTTTAATTATCTCTCATTTATCTACTATGTAGTTTGCTTTGCATATATTTGTTTGTGTTTTGTTTCCCCTATTAGACAATAACCCTAAATGCTATTCTCTAACTCACATCTTTATGTCTTGTCCATCAGGCTATTGCTAGTTAAAGATTTGGTCAAATGCCCCACATATTGTCCTTGGCTTTACTTTTAGAGTATTTATCAAAGTTATATTTCTGTTTAATATTTTCACATTATTGTCATAAAACAGGGGCAAAATAAAATAATGGGACAAACATTTTCTGGTGAAATATACAACTGGAGTTGCCTAACTTTTTACCAAGAAGGGAAACATGGGTTTTTAAATCAGTAGTCTAGAATGAAAATTGGTCATTACAATAAACTGCCTTTTACTATTGCGCTTTTTTGATATTGTTACAATAATTGTGCATTTTTTACTTGACTCTGCATCAACATGTTTCTCCAATTGGGGACTGTTGTTACTCAGAGCTCAGACCCCAGTTATGCTCCTCCCCTCCCAGAGGGAGTTTTGAGCAACACATTTGAATCCCTCATCTTATCTAATTGTTTGGCAGATATGTGACACTGCAGGTAGGGTGATAGGCATGCAATCTTGAAGACCTGAATTCAAATCTTCCCTCAGATATTATTAGCCATGTAACCTGATGCAAGTCACTTAATTTCTCTTTACTTTATTTTTCTCATCGTTACAATGGAAATAATAATCACAGCATTGTTTTAAGGTTGCAAAAAAGATAATATATGAAAAGTGCTTTGCAACCTTAATATACTATATTTCCACTCCTAGCTTTCATCAGTTTTTTAAAGGACATCTTTTTGATTCTGATGTGAAGGACATATGACTTCTGCTTGACTGAGAGATTGCTGACTCTTTAAATCCATATAATTGCATCAATGAAAAAGAAACTTCCAATTTGAAGTCTCTGATGGGAAAATTACTGAGACTATCTGAGAGGAAACAGGAGCTAGATGGTGAATTTTTTGAATGGCAGATGAATGACATCTTCCTGGAACTGCAGACATATGGGGAGGCTGAGATCTTAACATGGACCCTTGATTTTCGATGCCTGCCACTTTAGAGAATGCTAAGAGCAAATTTCATTGAGATAGTTCCCTCCTTGCTCCAGTTGAAGTCTTACTATTAAATCAAAGAACTTGTTTATTCAGGTATAATCTATTGTCTAACACACTACCTGGGCTACACAATAGCAGCAACACTCCCTAGCACACCCAACCAGATTAAAATGTAATTTGTAAGTATTTAATTAAATAAAATACATTAGAACAAAGATAATGTTAATATATGGTTTCCTAAGTCAATATGTCACTCTTAGAAATCCTTATGGATGGTTTAATGGTCTGTCTTCTATTTGAGTTTTAATCTGTATTACCACCCTGATTATTGTTTATGGCTTAGTTTGATAAAGATGTTTGTTAATTATTATCTGTGCTTGCATCATGTAACTAACGTTTGAATAGCTAGTTAGCTTAATGAATAGAGAATCAAGCCTGGGGTCAGGAAGATCTGATACTTCCTACTTTTGTCACCCTGGCCAACTCACTTCACTTTCTTGTCTCAGTTTCCTTATCTATAAAATCATCTGGAGAAGAAAATGGCAAACCACTCCAGTTTCTTTGCCAAGAAAATCCCAAGTGGGTTCACAAAGTGTCAGATATGACTGAAATTACTAAAGAACAACAATAACTAATGTTGATGGGAAAATATGAAGCTGGCCAAGAGTAAGCTGCTTCTCTTCCTTTTAGTAGCAACAAGGAAAAGTGAGTTTTATTCTGACCCCATTAAGAGAGCATTATACATTTGGGCTACCAATATTTGAGTTCTGCTAGGTAGATTTAATTCTATTCCTCTTGGATATAGAAGGATAAAAGAGAAATTGCCCAGTCACAGTCAATGCTGGCTAAATCCTGCCTGTCCCTTCTCTAGGCCACTGATAGCACAGACAAGACCCTCCTCTTTCTGCACAAAGGTGGAAATCACAGTGTCCTTCTTCAGATGTGGAATCAAACTTTCCAGATTCCATATCTGATATATATCTATCCAAGTTACAAATAGGCCAGTCATTTTATAATATACACATCCACATCCATATTACATATGAATTGGAAGATTAAGCCCACAATTTGACTATATGAGCCATGACTATTATGCCATTATAGTATTCTGTTACATTAGTATATCCTTATTTGTTCAGCTATTCCCAAAAGATGGACATCCACCCATTTCTAGTTTTTCACAACCTAGTCTTAAAAGTCCTTTGTGGTGGCAAATGTAATAAAAGATTATTTGGGCCCAAGTCTTGTACATAAGATGGTGTGTGGAGTATTTAGGCAGGACTAACACCTTTGCTGTGAGGATATCCTTTTAAGGGATGCTCATTTCAAGTCTACCTGTGGCTCTAAGAAGATGAAGCATGAACAATGATCACAATCTGATAAAACCTTTTCTCTAGACAGATAAATTAGCCTCAGGGTAACTGACAAGTCTCAAACTCATCAATGAGTTAGGGAGATGTCTACCTCAAGCATATGATTTTCCCTGGCTGAATGGAGAGATTAAAAAAAATGTTTCAATGGCTATGAAGAAGACTGAAGCAGGTGCTATGGAGCACTTAGAGCTTGGTCAAATATTAAGGATACCAAAATCATCCATTTCATCCCTGGTCAGTCCTTGTGACTTTTGTCTTGCCACTTTGGGGACTTTTTGTCAATGGCTCTGGAAGAGAGAGTGAGGCTGATGACTTTGTGTAACTCTGCTTCACTTAAATCCAATTCATGTACAAGTCAAGATAGCATTCCGTGATGTTATTGGTTCTCTTCAAAAATGAAGGACAACTGGGGCAGCTAGGTGGCTCAGTGGATAGAGCACCAGCCCTGAAGTCAGGAGGACCTGAGTTCAAATCTGGTCTCAGACACTTAACCCGTTCTGTCTGTGTGACCTTGGGCAAGTCACTTAACCCCAACTGCCTCAGCAAAAAAAAAAAAAAACAACCAATAGATGTTTTGGGGAGAAAACTTACAGTATGGCTAGAAAGCAGTGGGCTTGATTTCCTTGTGTATTTTATAAAATGGCTCTAAAGGTAATTAGTTTTCTAAGATGAGAATCAGAACATTCTGAGGAATAACTGTTGTAAAAGGAGCACATTACTTCTCAAGGATAATGCTCTTTTATATATAAAAATTATCTTTTTAAAGTCCTATTATTTTAGGATCAGAGATATATAGCTGAAAGAGACCTCAGAGACCAGCTGATCCAAAACTTTCACTGTATATATGCAGAAACCAAGACCCAGAGAGTTAAAATAACTTTCCCAACATTGTTCATCAAGTAAGTTAGAGAGTAAGGATTTTAACTAAGATCATCCAACTGAACTAGGATATGATGGGCTGGAGTCAGTTCTAATGACTCTTGAGAGTTCATTGTTAAGTTTTTAGTGTGAGCCTTTATTCTTATAACTTAATATGCTTATAACTGTAATATTCTTATAACTGGCAAACATAAGAAATCTTGGCTTGTCTGTTTTGTTGATTGTCTAGTCTTAAGAAAGTGATGGAGAAAATGTTATTGTTGCTTTTGTTCTGTTATTTCAGTCATGTCTGATTCTTTGTGACCCATTTGGAGTTTTCTTGGCAAAGATATGGTGATGGTTTACCATTTCTTTCTAGCTCAGTTTATAGATGAGGAAACTGAATCAAACAGGATTAAGAGACTTGCCCAAAGCTAGGAAATATCTGAGGCTGAATTTGAACTCAGAACTTCTAGGTTTCAAGTCTGACGTTATCCATTGTGCCACATTGCTATAAATTAAGCCTTTTTTTCCTTTTTCTCCCCTCCAGAGAACTGGTTGCTAAATGTTCACTAGCACAAGTCTATGGAAACCAAATCCAGTATTCTTTGCTCAATGTCAAGGTTGTTTCTTCCACTATATCATTTCAATATGTGCTTTTTGCAACTGCTATTTCAAAACTAGGTTATCATCTAAGCAGAGGGTAATTAGTGGGAGCCCATAGGTGAGTCCAGAGGATAGTCAGGTAATGATAAAGTTCCATGGGGTAGCTTTCCCAGTATCATCTAAAGAAACCAGATTTAACAGCCTAGTTCTGACAACAGCAGCTTAAGTCCCACTCACAGTCTGTCCAGTTTGCCTGAACAGCATCTCCAATTCACAGTCAACAGAAAGACCCATTTACACTGGTGTGGGCAGATGGTACCAGATTGAATACCAATTCTGCCTCAAGCTCTTTCCCATTGTCCTCTGTCAATTTATTTGGCTACATAAAATTCTGACACTCTCCCAGGGCACAGAGGGCCACAGCTTGCTCCTTGATCCCAAAGTGATGATGCAGGAACATGTTTATTTTAACGTATTTATCCAAGAAATTTGTCCAAGATGAAAGACAGGAACTTACTGGGCCCAATTCCCACAACTGGAGTTGTCAGGCTTGCATTGCCTCACATATACAGGGGAAGTCATAGCAATAACATGCAGTCCAAGGAGAAGTGACCTGGTTGGACTGACTCGCTCTTGTAAATTTGTTTTAGTGCTGAAGAAATTCTCTTCCTTCTGAAATGCCCTTATCACTGCTGGGAAGAGCCATGCCTTTGGTTGCCTATAATAAAGAAGGCTACATGGGCATTGTCCCCAAATATTTCCACCTCTCATTGGATTGTTTTCAGCTATTCTCTGCCTATTCTGAGCATCAAAGGACTTATAGGTAGAAGGAATATTACCTATCAATTAGTCCAACCCAATAATTTTAGAGATGAGATCTATGCTTTCACCAGATCACAAAAACAGTCACAGATCTGAGAACTAAAAACAGGGCTCTTCATCCAAAATCTCTTGTTAAGATACTGACTGGAGATTCTGTTGAAGTCTTTTGTTTCCCTTCCTGGAAAGAACAAAAATCTCACTTGGAGAAGGGTGGAGGGAGAAAAGACTAGAGATGTCTATTCTGTCTTTCTTTGAATCACACAAAGTTATACCCCTTGCCACATGTAGGCCTCTTTATACATGTGGGACCCAGTCCTTTCATTACATACTAAAACAACATTCATTCCATGAGAAACAGCCATCTATCTATTTACCTTTTCTTGCCTTCTCTATTCCCCTTTCAAGATGTTAAAATCATTTGAAGATACTATTCCTGGAGTAGAAAACATATGCAGGAAGAATTCAATTTTCCCTCTTCCAGATGTGCACCATGTGGCCTCATTATAGAGGCAATAGAGAATGTAACCCTACATTTCCTTCAGTGTAGTTAAACCCCAAGTTATTATGCTGTAGTAATAACATTTGTGCATTTCATTTCCTCGCAGGTTAAAAAAAATTGCCTGCAACCTGACCATATTCAGATACATTCAATGAGCAGTGGACAATACAGCAGAGGAATAAACCTAGTTTGCTTAGCATTCAGATACAGCTCAATTTCTCATTCAGCAGATTTTCTGAAGGGGGACATTCAGTGGACTATAATGTTCTTTCCTGCCTTTGTCTGGGAGCATCTCAATACAATTACAAGAAGAGTCTCTTCCCATGGTGTTTCAGCAGGAAATGAATAATTAACTATAAACCTTTTTTTAGGTCATCCTTGCTAGATACAATACCAATTAGCAGCAAAGCTTAACTCCAAGAAACATTCAGAACATAGAAACACCCCATTATTTCTAATTGGGCCTTTGGAATGACTATACATCTGGATGTAATCTGGAAGGGTGGAGTTTCTTGGTGATTTCCAAAGATTGAAGTTCTCACAACCTGCCCTTCACACCTACAAACAGAGCTTTTCTGCCTGTGAACTAACAGACCCCCAAAGGTATTAAGCAATCAAATCAGCTTCTGGGTCTCAAATTCTGGGGCCCCAGATCCTTTGGTCCTTTTATTCTGGGCCAAGTATATGCCAGGGAAGAAATCAGGTGCTAATGCAAAGACAGTACCTGCATTGTAAACTTTGTTGGTACTACCAGACACATTTCACAAAGGCTAATGAGTCACAGCCTTTGGCGTTACTGCCAGCACATTCAAACAAGTTTACTCCACGATTTAGAAGCTGGTGCCCCAGATGGTTAGTGCTAGGTTGCTGGAAAAGACACTTTCTGAGTCAATACATGATTGAATCATGATCAGTCATTAGATTGGTTATGGTTATTGATTCTAATGGGTATTAGGATTATTTATTATTGATGTTATTAGTAATAGAATCATAATTACTTCATAATGATGCTGGGAGAGGCATCCTAAACTCTGTGTTGATTTATTTAATTAATTTAAACACTGATTAGAAATATGCTGGAATTATTAAATCAAGCAAGAAGCTTCAGAAATTTGAGACTTATCTGTGAATGGAGGCAAAAGAATCCAAGCACACCTTGCTTTATGATACTTTGTTTTATTGTACTTTGTAGATACAGTGTTTTATTTTTTACAAACTGCAGCAACTTTGTTTTGAGTGTTTATTGGCACCATTTTTGTAACAGAATGTGCTTATATTATTTCACTGTGTCACTCTCTGGTCATTCTCACACTGTTTTAAACTTTTTCATTATTATTATGTCTGTTATGGTGACCTGTGATCAGTGATCTTTGTTGTTCCTATTGTAATTGTTTTGGGGTGGCATGAACTTTGTCCAAATAAACTTAAATGATAAATGTTGTATGTGTTCTGACTGCTTCCCTTTTCTCTGATCTCCCTATTTCCTGAGATATGACAATATTGAAATTAGATCAATTAATAACCCTCCAATGGCCTCTAAGTGTTCAAGTGAAAGGAGGCAAAAATCTATATGGCAAACTTCATTGTTGTCCTATTTTAAGAAATTGCCACAGCTACCTACACCAACCTTCTGCCATGCTGATCAGTCAGCAGCCATCATCAACACTGAGACAAAACCTTCTCCCAGCAAAAAGGTTAGGATTCCTTGAAGGCTCAACTGATGGTTAGCATTTTTAGCAAGAAAATAATTTTAACTAAAGTATATATATATATATATATATATACATATATATGTAAATATAAACATACATATATATGTATATATATACATAATACTATTTCACACTTAATAGACTTTGGAATAGTGTAAATATAACTTTTATATTTACTATGAAACCAAAACATTGATGTTAACTCATTTTATTGTGATATTCAACTTATTGTGATGATCTGGAACTAAATCCACAATATCTCCGAAGTATGTCTGCACAGCATTTGGAGTGAGGGATCCTGGATGTGCAACCAGGCTCTACCACTTATATATATTATAGCCTTGAGAAAGTCAGGAAACTGACTGAAAAGGTCAGATAACTGGGCCTCAAGCTTTCCCTCTTTAAAATAAGGTTGAATTAGATGATTTCTAAGGTGCTCTAATATAATTCAGTGATGTAGAGGAAAGCTGAATTTGACTTAGCAAACTTGCTGGAGTCTGGTGATATTGTTTTCTCAGGACACTAAATTATATTCAGCTCTGTTTACTGGGTCCTCATTTCTTTGCTGTTAAAATATTTGTTCCTTTGATCTCAAGAATATCATAGGATATCTTGCCAATTTTTTACACAGTGGAAAATGGATCAATTTCCTGAAAAGATTCAAGACAGAAAGGTAGGGAATGAAGTCTGTGGAATTTCTTCTTTCTTTATGTGATCCTTGTTGCGACCAGTTCACCATTTGTCCATCTGATTGAAAATGGCCCCTCTTTTCTTGAACAGACACTAGTTTTAATGGAATATCTGATGTTTTTTGTCTCTTGGGACCACTTCTTTCCCATAATTCACCTTATTGGTAGCCAATCCAGTATCAATCTCTTAGATTCAACTGTCCTATATTGTAGGATGTTTGCAAGACCAGAAACTGGAAGAGAGTCCTGCAGGAAAGGTTAGATAGCCCTCTCTATATTTCAGATAGCATGGGAGAATGGGGGCCTTTGGTCACACCTCCCCTTCAAAGGTTCCTTTTACCATTACCTTTAACCATTCTCTTTTATTCAAGGTCTAATTAATGACTTGTTGTATTATCCAGATCCTTTGCTTTTTCCTTTCCTCCCACCCAGTTGCCAATTTCTTAGTTATTCCTCTAACTATTAACTGGTTCAAAAAAGAACAGTGGTAGAGACAGGGGGGAAAATATTTGGAATTGAGTATTTCATAACAGTAATAATAGCCTATATTATATTGTGCATATATATTCCATAAGTTACTTCTTCTGATCCCCAAAACAACCCTCTGGGGGTTCTAATACTATTTTACTGATGAGGAAAAGAAAGCTTTGAGAAGTTGAGACTTGTCTCTGATTACACAGCTAGTATGAACTAAAATCTTTCTTGATTCTGAATGTGGAATTCACAGAACTTCAGGTTATTAAAATTAATAGAAGGATTTCTGAAGCCATATAGTTCAAATCATATCTTGTATAAAAACTTACAACAGGCAGGCAACAAGCATTTATTAAACAAGTACTTACTGTGGGCTAGGCACAGTGCAACATACATACCCAACAAGCATCTGTTGAGTTTTCCCTCAGAATTCCAGGAAGGAATCGGGGGGGTTCCCCTTTTAGGTAGTACTGAAATTAATTGTACTTCTTTGCAATTCCTACCCAAGTAGAATTAGTCTATTCCCTCTTCCATATGACAGCCCTTCAAATTCTTGAAGACATTTAGCTTATCACCATTAAGTTTTTTCTTTCCTAGAATAAACATCCCAAGTACTTTCAGTTGACCCTCTTATGAGCTCAAGATCCTTTGTTCTTTTACTTTTGTACTTTTTCTGAAAGTTTTCTTTTTATTAACATTTCTCTCCTTTGTGGGACTCAGAACTGGACTCAGTAGTTCAGATATCTTACTAGACTATCGTGGGTGCAGTAGCATTACCATTTACTTAGTGCTTGACACTCTTGCTCCTCTACCACATACCCCCAAATTGTATTAGCTATTGGGGGGTTGCTTACCATACCATTGACATTCCCAAAATTTTTTTAGCAGAGGTGCTGTCCCCCTTATGCTCTTAAAAGTGGATTTTAAAAAAGCTTAAGCGTTAAGACTTCATATTCATCCATATTAAATTCAGCCCCAGATTATACCCTGTCAAATTATGGTGCTGGAGAAGACTTTGAAAGTCTCTAGGACAGCAAGGAGATCAAAGCAGTTAATACTTAATGAAATTAATTTAGACTTCTTGTTATAAGTACAAATACTGAAGTGTGAAGCTTATTTCTTTCTGTATTTTCAGTGCTTAGCACACTGCTGGGCACACACTAAGTGCTTAATAAATGCTTAATATCTAACTGTCCCCTTCTCTCTACTTATACCACAACCACTTTAGTATTGGTTTTTGTGATATAATTTCCTTCCTAGACTATTGCAATATGTTCCTGACCTCTCTGAATCCATTTTCTTTCTCTCTCCAATCCATTCTTTATGCAGCTGCCAAAATGATATTACTAAAGCACAGGTCTGACCATGTTACTGCTCTGTTCAAGAAGTTTCCATAGTTCCTCATTTCCTTTAGGATATAAACTCCTGTGTCTGGCATTTAAAGTTCTTTATATTCTAACTCGAACCTATCTTTCCAGTTTTATTGGACAATAGTCCTCCCCCATGCACTTTTTGCTCTAGCCAAAATAGCTTATTTGCTATTGCTTTACACACAATAGCACGTTTCTCTACTCCTTGTGTTTATGGGTCTAAAAAAGAGTGTAATCTCTTTCAAGAGTCCTTTCCCAATTCCCCAGGTCCTTTGTGCTTCCTTAGTTATTGTATATATTTTGTAGATGTTATATTTACTGATCTATGAACATGTTGCCTCTACTTAATAAAAATATATACTCTTTAAGGGTAGGGATTACCTCATTTTTATATTTTCCCCCCACTAACTGGTCCAGACCCTAACACATACCAGGTAATTAATTGCTTTTTGAATGAGCAATATTCACCATTCCTCCCTTTAATTATAGGCTGTAAGATTTTGCTAGGAATCAAAGTGAAGCTACTTGCTCTATAGTTATTCCTTTCCCTTTTCTTTTTTTGACCAATGGGGCAATATCTGCCCTTTTCCTGACCTGTAGAACCTCTTCTTTTCCCCAGAATCTTTCAAATATCATGGGCAGCTGCTCAGACGTCACAACTAACAGTTATTTCAACTCCTTCAGATGTAATTCATTTGAGTTTGTTTGTTTGAGCTCATAAGGGCAGCTAGTTGCTCTCTCATGGTCACCCTATTCATTTATTTTTTGCCCTTTCCAGTTCAACAATCATTTCTTTTGGCAGAGATAACAGAAGCCATAAAGAACCAGACCTCTGCTTTATCTTTGCTTTCAGTTAACTCTATCACATTTGCCCCTTCTTTGATTCTTCTTTTTTTCCAATTTAATTTTTAAAATTCTTTTTTTATTTAGCTTTCCTTGCCAGCGTCAGCTCATTTTGAGCTTTAGTGACCTACACACAATGAACGAGAGATTGTGCCTCACTTTTTCAGCTTTCATCTTCTGTATGTGACTTTTAAAAGGTTTAGCTGGGTGGTGAGTTCTCTGTGATGCCACATGGATCTTTCATTCTTGAGAACTTCCCTTCTGGAACATTAATCCATAGGACCCTACCTTTTCTAGAACCTCTATGAAACATGATCTCCCCAAATCTAATATACATTTTGGATCATTCTTAACTTTCCTCATCTCTTTCACAAATTCTAAAGGGAAAAATTGCTTTCCTCAAGTTTCCCATCATTTGCACTCTAACAACAAGTTCCTTTTTGGAAGTGAGCATTATATTCAGACTGTAACTGAATTTTATAGGGTTTATTTTTTACTTTTTGAAGGATGAAATTATAATTAAATCAGGGAAAAAAATTAAGTGCTCTGTTTTAGCATGGACACAGATCTCCAAATATCGAAATGAAACTCCTAACACTCCCAAAGGATTCCTTTGTGCCAGGCTTGTGATGTTTTTCAAGAACTTCAATTGTCTTCTTTTTCTGTTCAGTTGATCTATAGAATTCCAAAGACATTGTTTTCTTAACATGTTCCCATTGATCTTCACCTAAATACTCTCCACCATATTTCTTCCTACTCTTGTTCCTGGATTTGCTTGCAAGTAGATTTTACTCATTTCCCAAAGATAATCTCTTCCTTCTGTTTAACTATGGGTCCAGTTTATTGTCCATATGCCATATCTGACTAAAATATATGTATTGAGGTATCACTTCTGTGAATTCTACCTGCATATCATAATCATTATTTCTAAATTAATGGATTAAAGTTAGGGGGTCCTCTGTATAATCATGTGAAGATTTCCCCCAATGGAATGGGTGGATGAGAACAATTTGTTCCAAAGGTCATGAAGGCAACTGAAGCAGGCCAAGGAGCTCTAAGAGGTAGCCAGTATGGATAGTTAGGCTGATGGAAGTCCTTATGGATTTGTTTTTGGAAACTCTGCAACTTTTAGAATTGATGCAATTGGTGCAATGTTTTCCAAAAAACATGAACATTGGGAGAACCTTACCATATCTAGGCAATCCTATCTTCATTTGAACTCTGCTGAATACCTGTCATGACACGGGTGAAAACCTTTGGCAAGCAATATTTAATACTGTTTCATATATTCTTTCTATCAATAATTATGAGGATGGTTGAAGAAATTTAACTCCACTGCTACCTCTTTTAAGACAGTTTGTGTGATTTTGATACATAGAAGGGAGACAATTTGTTGAAGAATCTTCAAGGCAACATTGTACTCTATGGATTCAAGTGATTTTTCATAATCAATAAAATATTAGCAGCAAGATATGGTGGCAATAGCCAGTTATGGAATCTGCCCAGGCTCAAGTCCTGCCTCACCAATACTGGCTGTGTGGCCCAGGCTGTGTGGTACAGCTAAGGAAAGAGTACAAGGCAGCTCTATAAAATTATGCAATGCAGAGCAGATGTTGCTATATGTTGGTAGAAGGAATTTTCCCATAGTCTGATTTTCTATCTCTCTACCTTTCAGGCAATTGAATGATTGTAAAAATGAGCCCTATTATTACAATAATGCTTGTAATAATCTATCTCTTCTCTTTTTACTCCTTCATCAAATATGTCCTCAATGAATGAATGTAGATTATTCTCAAAAAGAGGTTTTATAAGTGGGTACATGGGCATATGGATTCATAACTAATGATATTTTCTCAATGGACTCCTATAATAATAAGGTGCATGACACTCCCAAAAGTCTAAGGGAAAGATGCTCCTCTCCTTCAGATATTTTATCTTTCAGCTGTTTTGAGAGTCAATCCTTCAATATCCTAACAACTAACTATATTACCTCCAGCACAGGCCTCTGAGTCCACTTGCTTTAGTTTAGCTCTTCTTCCCATGTAAATGTTGTTCAATTGTTTTAGTTGGGTCTAGCTCTTTGTAACTCCATTTGGATTTTCTTGGCAGAGATACTGGAGTGGTTTGACATTTTCTTCTTCAGCTCATTTTAGAAATAAGGAAACTGAGGCAAACAGGGTAAAGGGATTTGCCCAGGGTCATACAGCTAGTAAGTGTCTGAAGCTGATATGAACTCATGAAAATGAGTCTTCCTGATTTCAGGGCCAATGCTCTATCCACTGTGCCATCTGGCTGCCCTCCCATGTAAAGAGCAAGAACTCTAAATGCTTTATTGTGGGTATTACATCAGGAAGCTCTCTCCTCTGTGGCCTCATTACTACAGTTCCATCTGTGGATAACATGATGCCACAAGGGATGGAACACTGGACTAACACTATATAGGAAGATCTAGGTTCATAATTGTGCCTCAGATATTTAGTGGCAGTATGACGATGGGTGAGTAATATAATCTCTCTGTGCCTTAGTTTTCTCATCTGTAAAGTGAGAATGTTGGCAGCTTTTCCTTTTTTTTACATGAATAAAAATCTATCATCCTATGATACTTATAACTGTAGCCTGCAAAGAGGAAGGTTGGGGGAATCATTTTTTTTTTAATTTGAGGCTTTAAAAGTAAGGAACTTTGGTGGTAAAAATTTCAGGTACCAGAAAACATTTGCCATAGATTGGTCCACATGCTGACAGTGGGGAAACTTTACTTTGGGATGCTGAAATGAGCCAGAGAAGTAGGGTGGTTAGACCTCCCCCATCACTGCCCACCCCCTCATTCCATGCAGATATAAAGCATCATTGGCTGAAGAGCATTGGAAGACTTTTGGAAAGATTATGACAAATCGTTTTTTCCTCCTGGATTGCACAGCCCATCTGCAATCAGGTCTCAGAGTAAATTAGACAAATTTAGCACAGGAGAAAAAGGCAGCAATCCTTCCTCCTCTTTGCTCCCATTTATAGGTGAGGAGGAGGAGGTAGCGTGGGGGCTAGTGAAGGATCTGGAAAGCTCACCAGCTGGCATTCCAAATGGAAGAAAACTTATGCTAAGAAATAGTCATCTGCCTGCCTGCAGAGGGGCCACAGGGAGTAGAGACAGGGCACACAGATTGCTTCTTGGAACACTGGGTTTTAAAGGGATCATTTCCTCTTCCCCATCCTCCACTTCTTCCTGTGCCTATTCCATAGATTCACCAGAGAGCTGTATACACAGGCTGGTTTTAAGAGTCCCCAAAGTCCCAAGCATCTCTTGTCTCCAGATATTACCCCCAGAAGTCTTCACTGGGAAAGAAGACCCCATTGTTTGAGGAACTCCTTGGGAGAAGGTTTTGTTTCTTGAAGATCCTTGCTAAAATGCTGTATGTTACTAAGGCATCATAATGTATTTACAACCAATCCTATTTAATTCAATTAATATTTCTTTGTTCCCTTCTATTTTCAAGACCTATAGTAGAGACAGCGATGCACAGTTGATCAAAATCTAGCTTTGGAATCATGGAAGACTTGGGAATAACAACTGCCTTTGACATGTAATAGTTGTGTGACCATAGGCAAGTAACTTAATTTTTCAGTATTTGAGGGAGCTCTCAAAGATTCTATGTTAGAGACAAATTAGGATCTTTACTGATGAAGAGAGTTTCCACACCAGGAGTTTCTCTACATGAATTAAACACACTTGGGACAAATATATATATATATATATATATATATATATATATATATATATATATA
>JAJPUD010003286.1:0-54548 GCA_023553655.1 Myrmecobius fasciatus | reverse complement strand
TATATATATATATATATATATATATATATATATATATATATATATATGTGTGTGTGTGTGTGTGTGTGTGTGTGTGTGTGTATGTGTGTGTGTGTATGTATATATGCATATACATATATACATATACAGAGAGCTGTATATGCAGGCTGGTTTTAAGGGTCCCCAAAGTCCCAAAACTCTCTTGTCTCTAGATATTACCCCCAGAAGACCCCCATATGCATATATACACATGCATAAATAGGCACACATAAAATCTATGGAGGCCACTGTACCTGATGCTATGTGATATATAAAATAAGTCCTTATCTTTATACAAATCATCTCATAATTGTAATAACTAATAATAGGAACAGATAGCACTTTAAAATGTTCTAAGTGTTTTAACAATAATAAAGCTAACATTTCTATAGCACTTACAAATATTATCTCATTTGATCCTCACAACAACTCTGGGAGGTAGTATTAATGTTATTCCCCATTTTACAGATGAGGATATTGAGGCAAATCAAAGTGAAGTGATTGCCTATGGCCACATATCTAGTATCTAAGGCCAGATTTGAAATCAAATTTTCCTGACTTCAGGTTCCAGGAACACCTATTCCCATGTACACAATTAATTATAATATAAAGTATCACGTGGTAAGTATATGTATAGGCATAATGCAATGAGAATTCAGAGAAAGAAAAAATCATTTTGTGGGAAGTAACAGTTCACAAAAGGTCTTCTAAAGAAAGCAGCACCTGGTGGCTCTGTGGACAGAGCATCAGCTCTGGCATCAAATTTGATCTCAGACACTTATGTGACTCTGGGCAAGTCACTTAACTCTAATTGCCTCTAGGGGAAAAACAAAGAGTATTAATCGGTAGAGGTACCTTTAAAAAATTAGCTAACTAAAAAAAATACAAGAGAGAGACAGAGAGACAGACAGAGAGATAGACAGAGACAGACAGAGACAGAGAGAAGGAGGGGAGAGAGAAAGGAAAAAAAATAATTCTATAAGAGAAAGGAAGCTAGGATTGTAAGATTGATTAAGAGAATGGATTTGATCATGATTTGATTTAAGGAACTCTGACCAAGAAGAGCAAACAAAGTCAAAGTGTCCAATAGAAGCTGTGGGTTATCTGGGAGCAGCTTGGAGATGCTATGTATGGGGAAAAGGCAACAAAAAGAAGGTGAAAGTGTGCAAAATGAAAGGTGAGGGATTAGAAGATACAGGCAGCATTCATTTAATTTTGTTTTAAGTCATTCCTGTCCTTCCTTAAATGAGAATAAGAATTGAGGAAACTAGAAATGATAAGAATTGTGGAAATAATTTGTATCAAATTTACTCAAGCATGAAGTTGCATGATTATAGACAGAACTGGGAAGTTGCTGAGAGGCCATGAAGTCTCTCTTCTCCAATTTTATCAATGGTAAATTGAGGACCAGAGAGGGGAATTAATTGGATCAAAGTCACAGAGTTAATAAGTGGCAGAAACAGTTTTTGAATCCAGGACTTCTCATCACAAGTTCAGCTTTTTCCATTGTCCAACTTCTCAAGATCACTTTAGAGTCAAACAGCTTCACCAGCATACTTGGTGATGGTGATGGCATAGGAGAAACTATGTGCAACAAGAAGGGAGAAACATATTATTATTATTATTATTGGTGAGACAATTTAAGTGACTTGATCAAAGTCACACAACTAATTAATGTCAAGTGTCTGAGACTAGACTTAAAGTTAGGTCTTCTTGACTCCACTTACTCTAGGAAGTCCGTGCTGGTGCTGTATCTACTGACTACCTACTTGCTCCAGGAGGGAATATTTTGAATTGAGACTCTCTCAATCTAAAACCTAAGATTTTACAAATACGCAAGCTTTGTTCTGTTTCTTTCAGCAGCTTTTTTCCCCCTGAGCTTTGATTTCCTCATCAAAAAATAGGGATGATAATCATATTCATAATAACTATTTCCTGGGATTGTTGTGAAATAATTAATATGATTAAAAATATAACTAAGAAAGCTTCCATTCACATCAGAAGCAACGTAAAGAATTTTATCAGAGAGTAGAAAAGGACATGGGCCAGTTATATAATTCAATCTAAGTTTGCAGTTGGCATCCATGTGATGTCAAGAGTTCTTGAGGAAAGCCCCTGGCTCATCAAGTGGACCATCTGTGTAGTATCTGTGGGAGGACATAGACATCCTGGAGTTTTAAAAAATATTTTGATAAGCATATTTTAAAAGAATTAATTTCCTTTCCAATCCTAAAGTAATGTATATTTAAATAAAATATTTTAAAATTTAAATAAATAATATTTTGTATATAAAATAATGTGCATTATTAAATGTGTATTTGGAGTCACCCAGGGAGAGAGGGAGCAGATGAGTTGCTATCAATGAAATAAATCTCAGATCATCATAACGTTATTTCATCTAACCTTTGTCCTGCTTTGTGCCATTGGGATTTCTAGGGATGTTTAGTGGAGAGAGCAAAGGGCTTGGAGTAAAAGGAGTCAATTCTGAATTTTGGTTCTGCTGTTTTTCACTCATGTAATCCTAAGTAAACCTTCCAGTTTTTAATCTGATGGTGATACCGTGAATTTGCTACCCCCTAGTTATATGACTTGGGTAAATTAATTAACCTCTTTTTTTTTTCTCATGTTGAAGGTAATGTCCAGGACTAGATTTCCAATGTTCTTTCTAGCTTTAAATCTAACTGACATACATTAACTTTGTGAGTAAATCACTTAACCTTATTTGCCTCAGGCCGCTCTCTAAAGACTTTAAATTGAAGAAGCATAACCAATCTGTATTGAGGGAATTTTTTTCTGAGAGAATTCCATGGAATCACAGATCTTGGCAAAAAACACAAAACAAAACAAAACAACTTCTAACTCTGTAGACTGTTGTGAGGAGTCTCTCCTCCTCACAACAGGAGAATGTTTTGTGAATTATAAAGTGTGATGTGTAATTGATGACCCAGAATGCATCCCTTCTTCCCCTTAAATCTGGATTCACATGGATTGGGTCCAATCTTGGGCACTGGCTCAAAATGTCATCCCATTTGACTTCTTATGCTTTAATCCAAGAATCTACTCTGGGAAATCTTTAATTTTCCCTAAATGTGGGTACTAAGTAATGTCCTCAGATCCTATATAAGCAAGTAACAAATGCATGTCAGGAAATTGCAAATGATGCAAAGGATCCACAAGAGCCACACCCAGAACACATATATAGAATAGAGTACATGAAGTGGTCCATAAGATTATCTCCTAAGAAAATGGAATTTCATATTGCAAATGAAGCAACATTGACATTCTAGTGATTTTTCTTCCTTGAATCACTCCTACAGTGTTCCTTCTCTGTCTCCCCTGCCTCCCCTTTCCCCCAGGCAGATACATTTTGGAAGCTGCTGAAAAGGTCATCTTCTATCCCATAAGACTTGGGCTGCCTGAATAACTCATGGTAATAGAGAGGCAGAAAGTATAGCTCTTTTGCTCCCCCTTTCAATTCCCTTTTACAAATTGTTTCCCCCCATTAGAATATAAATTCCTTGAGGAGAAGGATTATGTTTCTTTTTGTTTCTATTTGTAGTCCAGATGTTTATTTAGGACAGTGACCTACACACAGAAAGTGCTTAATAAATGTTTGTTGACTTTACTCCACTTGACTTATTGCTCTTTCAATTGAAAGACCATATGGGCAGTCCCTTTCTATCTCCAAAATATCTGCTGCTCAAGAACTCTCTTTCTTTTCCTAGTCCCAAGGTTCTTAACCTTTTTTGAGACATGGACCCTTTTGACAGTCTTGGTTAAGCTTATAGAACTCCTTCTTGGAATACACTTTAAAAATGAATTAAATAAAACACATTATCTTAATATACATTATTTTAAATACAAAATATTATTTATTTAAATTTGAAAATATTTCATTTAATATATATATCACTTAAACATTATAAAGGAAACTAATTCTTTTAAAATATGGTTATCAAAATATTAAAAAAAACCAATAACAAATTCACAGGTTTCAGGTTAAGGACCCCTGAAGTAGAAAGACAAATCTCTAAACTTTAGAATTTGGGGATTACCCTGGGATAACCCTCTCCTTTAACTAAAAGGATTAGAAATATTGTGAATGTTGGGTAGTGCAGTGGATAGAGTGCCAAGCTTAAAGTTAGGAAGATTTATCTTCCAGAGTTCAAATCTGGCCTTAGAAATGAGCAGTGCGACTCCTCTTTGCCTCAGTTTCTTCACCTGTAAAATGAGCTGAAGAAGAAAATGGCAAACTTATCCACTGTCCTAGTCAAGTAAACTCAAATGGGATCAGGAATAGTCAGACTTAACTTAAATGATTGCATATTAACAACACACCCCTCTCAGGCCATTCAAGGAGTACATGAATGCTTTTTTGCCATGTTTTTCTTTAGGAATTCTTTGATACTTCATCAATTCCCCCACTGCTACTAATACAGGGGTTGAGAAACTCCTTTTTTGGATGCACAATCTCTGATCTGTGCTCAGAAATTTTTAGATAAGTTCTTATTTCTCCTGATCCTCTGTTTCCAAGTGATAGTTCCTGAGGAGGGGTTAAAAGAAAATTGTAAGCAGAGACACAGAACCTAGAACCCTGGAATCCAGGTTCATTCTGTTGAGCTCCATTCTATTCACTAAACAAGCAAAAGACAGAAAAGGAATAAGAGCAGGCTAGCATCTCTATCATAGGGTTAACACCAAGTATGACTTCTTTAACAAGGGTTTGTCCTCCTAGGAGTCACAGCCAAACAAACCATTCCTGGGCAGCCCTAGTCCTTGATACCTGTCCCCTGAGAAGTGCCAAGGGGCAGATCCAAAACACCAACTTTTTGGGAACAGCCTTTGTTGAGTGCCTAAACAAGAATTGTCTTTGTCCTCTTCACAAGACATTAATGAGTGGGGTCCATGTTGTATAGGGTGACAGGCTTTTAAAGGTATGGCAATCCTGTGACCTCATCAGGGTAACTGGAAATCCTTTCTTTTTCCTTAGCCACAGAAAATCATTTGAGCATTCTCACAGCACCTAAACAGTAATTTCCTTTCCCAAACATAGGTCACCTTCCCAATTCTAGTTGCCATGTGGTGCTAGTGACATCCAAGTTTACAGCTGTCAGGGGAGCACTGTTCCATGCAACCTATTGAGTTGCCAGAAAGGGATCTGCCATCACCGTCTTGTATGGAGTGCAGATAGCCTAACTCATTCTGGTGCTTTGAAGTATATTGTATATTTGGAAGAAATCTGGGATCTAGGAAACTCTATGGTTTGCCTTCCTTTCTTTTAGTGCTGGCTATTGTTCATGCTTAGAGGCAGAAGGAAGTTAAGATAAAGGAGAGCCTGTCGAGCTTGAGTTCCAGCACAATACTTATAGCCTCATGGCAGTAGCCTGTGCCCCAAAGTCCTGGCTAATGGGGGATAGTAAATACAGTTCTAATCATGTGGTTAAAAAAATACTCATAAAAAGGAAAGGAAAATCACTATATGGGAATGATTAAGAGATTAATGGAAGTAAGCAGCCAAGACATAAATATTCATTAACTAATAGTCCTTTAGTATATGTGGGGATTTTTTAAAGGCTAATTTTAAGTGCCACCTTCTATATTAGTAAGGCTATCATGATGTTATAAGTGGCAGTGACCCCTCCATCAAAAAATTAATTTGTATATATTTAGAAGCAGCTAGAAGATGCAGTGGATGAAACCAGAAAGAACTAAATTCAAATCCAGCCTCAGAATTTACTGTGTTAGTAACTTAAGCTCCATGTGCCTCCTTAAGTTAAATTAAGTGTGAGCCACTTGACTATATGAAAATGAGAATAATAATAGTATCTATCTCCTAGAGTTTTTAGTGGAGAACAAATAAAGTAATACTTGAAAAGGGCTCAGCACATTTTAAAATGTTTTATAAATGCTAGCTCTTATTTGTATCTATCTTGTATTTACTTGTCTGTGTTATTTGTTGTTTTCTTCCAATAGAATATAAATCCTCTGAGGGTAGGGACTCTTTACTGTATAGATGATTCTCTTAAATTGGAATCTACTCCCACATCCCTAGCATCTGTTTAATTCCAATTAGCTCTTTCAGCTCAGTGCCAAGTACAGAGATGCTTCCTTAATGGATGAGGTCAACTGAGCACCTGGGAAGCACCATGGTCCATTTCTGCTCAGGAGGAAGTCAAAGCTGCATTTCAATTTTTATGGGCTCGGTCATGTAATGTAATCCCTTTGCAGTGGTTTCACCATTTATCAAGCAGGACTAATAATATACATCATGAAGATACTGATACAGAGACACTATAAAACGTGGCAAGCAAATTCAATAAGCTAAGTTTTGATTCTGACTTTAGTGAAAATAGGAAAGGTCTGTGAGACAGGGAACCTGATTAATGCTTTCAAGTACTGTGACTGTGGATCTCAGTTACTTCATCTATAAAATGGGAATAATAATTCTTGAACTATCTACCTCACAGAATTATTTTAAGGAAATAATTTTAAAGACGTTAATGCATGATGGAAAATCGAGGGCAGCTAGTTGGTGCAGTGGATAGAGCACCAGCCCTGAAGTCAGGAGGACCTGAGTTCAAATCTGATATCAGACTCTTAATACCTCTTAGCTGTGTGACTCTGGGCAAATCACTTAACCCCAATTGTCTCAGCAAAAAAAAAAATAAAGAAAGAAAAGTGAGTTATTTTTATTCAACCAAAATCTAATAGAAGAGGTCTTTCCTACTCATGATCTTTAGGGACCATCTTAATATCATTCTTCCTCCTTTCATGGGCTCCAAGCTGTCATCATAAGTAAGCCTTACTGGAGTCTTCAATAGAATATATTGAATGTCTACTTCTTGTGCTGCGTAAGGTGCAAAAAAAATGAGACATAAATCTTGCTCTCTAGGAAAATATACTTTCGTGGGGAGAAAAAGTCCATATAGTAAAAATCAGAAAGGCATTAGTTACACTGAAAAGATTAGGGGATTGCTAAGAATAATTATCTCTGGGAAACAAATGCAAAAAACCCCAAGTCCAATCATAAAATTAAGTGCTATATAGTATAATCTATGAGTATTATTTAATTTCAGAAAAGAGAGATACCAATAAATTAAGTCTTAGTTGAGGAAATGCCACTTGAGCTGGGCCTTCCAGGATGAATGGAATCTGAAAATATGAAAGAAATTGTCATTCTAGGCAAGGGATTCCATGTAAATAAAGACCCAGAAGTGGGAATGAAGATGACATCTTTGTAGTGAGAATTCTAGACTGATGAAAAGAAAGCATACATGTTAGGGAATAAAAAGAGATCAGTTTGATGAGATAGTTGGACACCAGGTTACAGAAAGTTTGGAAAGTTGTGCAGTGTTATTTTGATCCTTGCAGTAAAACTCTCTAATAATCGATGGATCATGATATCATTAACATGAATCAATTCTCTTTTGTGATATAGACAGTATCCAATCAATGTCTGTCCCTCCTATAAGACTCTTGTCCATGTCCTCCTATAAATTTTGCTACCAGAAATGCCAACCAATTTCTAAGGACCTTACTTTATTTCCTCTTGACATTGTAGGGATATGAGCAGAGTTATTAACTTCTTATTGGTTATCTTTTGCCAAGTGACCAGTCTTTCCAATAGCCCAGGTTAGAATATTAGACGCAAAGATGCAGAGCACACCCTCTTACCATGAAAACTCAGAAGAAAAATGAATTTGGAAACTTGGAAAAAACCCACTTGAGAAACAAAGA
Source organism: Myrmecobius fasciatus (assembly GCA_023553655.1). NCBI lineage: Eukaryota > Metazoa > Chordata > Mammalia > Dasyuromorphia > Myrmecobiidae > Myrmecobius > Myrmecobius fasciatus. The sequence goes on along the minus strand of JAJPUD010003286.1, from coordinate 46,793 downwards.
GAAATGTACGTGGGAGAATTAGCAAATCAGAAAAGTTGAGCTCATTTCCTATTTCTTCTGGAAACAGATTACCATCTGCCCCAGGAAAATCATCCATCAAAAGTCCATAGAGGCTCAAGAGCCATTTGTTCCCATATACAGAGGGAAAGGAGATGGGTCAGAGTCATGAAATGATTCATTAGGTGGCAAGCAAGATAGGAAATAGGATCAAATCATCCTGGTTTAAGATATTCTGGTGAGGAAGAATACACAATTTTTTAAAAGCCAGACCCTTAGTAAGATCAATTGTCTCATCTTCATGCCCCCCTAGTCTCTAAAGATGAATTAAAATCAAGAGAATGCCCAAATGATTTGATTATGGTAGAAATGCTAGCAAATAGAAATGAGGTTTATTTATTCCCCCCTTTCTCCCTCCCTCCTTATGCCATACAGAATCCTGGAACCTCTAGAAGACCCTCCCCACAGAGCTACTTTATTGGGAAATTGCCAATCCTAGATTCTACCAGAAGAAGAAAAAATCCTGGGGCTGAAATTTGTTTGCATCTGCATGATGGAAAATTTACCACTCTCATTGCTAAAGCTGAAAATTGTACATCCCCATAGCAACAAAATCCCACTGGGAAGCATGTGTCCCTGATAGGTCACCCACCCATTTGGAAGTCATAGCAAATACATGCAGCATAAAGCATAGAATCTGCAACTAGATTACCAAACACTCTTTTTCTAGATTTGGAAGCATTTGAGTTAAGTAGATTATACTGGGGATCCCTGATGAGCCATGGGACCTTGAAACCATGACCTCTTTTCTTCTACCTCAATTTTCTCACTTGGAAATGAAGAAACCATATGCCCTTGCTTAGTTGAATAGGGCATTATGATAATCTACTAAGAAAAAATTAGTAACATTTTATAATGTCTTGGGTTTCTGAGGAGAAATGAATTAGTAATATAATCTATGTTGCAGAGCTCCCTAGAGACTCTGGATTTACATTCTTTTTGGGTACTGGGGTCCTAAATCTTAAAGGGTTGCCTTGAGTAAATCCAGAGAAATCTCCAAGATAAAGTTTAGTTATAGCTTATATGCAAATTTTCTCTACTGTGGATTCCTTAGAGGAAGTCAATGAAGTAAACATATATTAGTTATGGAATAACATTTATTTCATCCATAGAAAATGTCTAAGATACCAAGAACTCACAAGAACCCAAGAATAAATACAAAGATATTAAGTTCTCAAATATCCCTTCACCTCCTTGAAAGAAACCTGAATTTGGGAGTCACTATGAGGTAACCCAATGGCACATCCAGTGATTTTCTCTTTTCCATGGAATCTTATGTAGTTTTTTCAAGATTCCTATGACCATCCTGGGATGGAGATGCCCTCTATAATCAGTTGCATAACAAGCAAACTCCTAGTAATTTACTGGCTCTTCTCTCCAAATAGTCAGTCAGTCAATATTTATTAAGAGCTCTATATATACCAGGTACTATGCTAAGTGCTGGGAATGCAAACAAAAATAAAGGGGGTCCCTGCTCTCAAGGAACTTATTATATTCTAATAGGAAAAGATGACATAAAACAGAGCTGGTGTGGAGCATGGAAAGTATCTGTATGGAAGGATAGTGGCAGAATCAGGAGAATGAGAGAGAAACAAGAGAGGAATGAAGAATAGCTGGCTTGCATCCTTCCTTAAAATGGAGTTTCTGCAAGGTGCTCACCAAAGCAGGTGTAGAGGGCAGGGAGATGTCCTAGGGTGAAAGGTTCATTGATGCTGAGGGAAGTTCTGAGGTTACTGATGTGGAAGCAAATCCTTGAGAAACGTTGAAGAATGTGTTGTAGGAATTTTGTAGACCATCTTTCACCAAAGAGTGCTGCATCAGAAAATCCTGTTATGAGTTGGAGACTCTCATGTCATATATAAGCACATCTTCCAATGTCATGTGATTTTGATTTAAATCTTTATCACTATATATCCTGAAGAATGGGAGTTTTAGAGATCAAGAGAGAGTGAAGAAAATAGAGGGGGGTCTAGGACATAACTTTTATGAAACTATAATGATGGGCAGCTAATTTTTTAGCCAGGCAATCAGCAGCAGGAATCCCAACCAGTATAAAACCTATGCATATGCACACAATCTATGAAGGGGTTACTTCTCAACAGTGGATTGTACCTTGTAATATCATCGGGTTCTGCAGAAAACTTTTGAGATTGATTGGTAATTCTTTATTATCACCTTCCTTCAGTACTTCATATAGGACAAAATAAAGTTTTTGAGTTAGAGGGATCTTTGCAGATAAGGAAATTATGACTCAAAGAGATATCTAAGGACTGGTAGAAATGAAATGAACACTAGATTTTTTTAAGTCTGAGGATTTGAATTCAAATTTTGCTTCTGACCTTGAGAAAAATCACATGACTACTTACTTTCCTCATCCATCAAACAGAGAAGACTTCTAAAGCCCTTTTTGGTTCTAAATGATTTTAGTTCTTACTGACCAAAACCTTGGTCGCTTGATTCTCAGATTAGTGTTTTTTTTTCCATCACAACAGGGCTATCATCTGTTCTTAGAGGATTTTTATATTTGATTGGGGCTGGATTTCTGGTTGCTAAGAAGCCATCTTGTCTAAGAAGCAATCTGGATTGATGGAAGTGGACAGGATCTAATTATCTTCTCATTAGTCTTAATAATTTTTCCCCTAGCATAGAATTGGCCCCAGAAATGAAACAATGGTGTGTCTTTTCTTAAAAATATTTGCAGTATTGGTCTGGAAATAACTGGGCAGGCAATTAGTTTTAGCAAATACAAGATGAGGTATTTGATGTGGTATAAATTTCATAGGTTGAAAAAGTATGGCATTGCATTACAGACTGATTACAACTTTAGGAGCTGGAAGCCTCAATACCAAACCATAAAATAGCACGTGGGAAAAGAGAGCTGACCTAGCCTTGGGAACTGTTAACTTTCTACTCAGGAAAATGGATCAATGCCCCCAGGAGGGTTCTCTGAGTCTTGGCTGAGCATTTTCAAATGCCTCCTGTATTTTTTCTTTATTGTTCACTGTGATGTGTTATAGGTTCCTCCCCTGAGTGCCTGTGTTTTATCTGGCTATGAAAAGCTAAGGCTGAAGAGAACTAAACCTTTCTTCACAGCTGTTTCCCTTTAATTGCTGTAATTAATATTAATGACAATTAATATTTAATGAGGACATTAAGAAATACAATGGCAAAATGCTGGTTAGTAATGTGGATAACCTTGACTTGGGGAAGGGAAGAGGTCTTTCAGCTCTGCCACCTGTTCAGTAGGCAAAACTTTAGGTCCTGGAAGCCTCTTGTGGTTTATTATTAGGTTTTTTTTTATATCTTCAAGCAAAAGCAATCTATTTATTGACTGTAGCATCAGTGGAATAGTGAAGAAGGCACTGGACTTAGAGGTAGGGAAACTTGGATTCAAATCTCACTTTAGACATTTACTGATCTAGACAAGTCACTTAACACTGTATACCTTAGTTTCTTCTCTCTGATATGAGGATGTTGAATTTGATAGTCTCTAAGGTCCTTTCCAGGTTGAAATCCATGAATGTTCCTTATGAACATAGCACCTATTATAGTAGAGACACTAAAGATAGAAAGATAAAAATGAAACCTCAATGAGCTTTTTTGGGGTAGAAATAACATGTACACATAAAATTAGATTAAAAATAGAATTGGAGAAATTATGGTGTAAACTGCATCACTATGTACATTTCCTTTTAAAAGAAGGGATATCCTGGAAAATAAACCTTTCTTGATATAGCAGTAAAAGAGCATGGATCTTGGATTGAGTATACCTGGATTCAAATCTCTGGTTTGATATTAACAGCAAACTGAGAAAAGTGGAGAATTTACTTACCTCCTCTGAACCTCTATTCCCTTAGCTGTGTAGCAATATTAAGATGATGTAATGGTGATTGTGGCTGTTGAATCACTCCTCTTTAATTTTCACCCTACTACTGACTCATTGCCTCATGGATTTCCTCGTATTTCTCTATTCTGGCAATTAGCATGGATGGGTCTAGAAATCTCTTGATCTTTTTTTTTTTCTAGTTTCAAAGCCCAGAGACGGGCTCTGGCAAAATACCCATGTAAGATTTATTTCTTTGTCTTTTCTGGAGATGTTTTCCTTTTAATTGCCTTTCTCATCTTTATTTTCAATAACTATACTGCAAAGTTGGTATTTAAGCTATTTTATAATACAAAATAAACTTTTAAATAAAGAAAGGTAAACAGATTTTCCTCCTTTCAAAGGAAAAAAAGGCTTCAGGCTTTTATAAAAGAGTTTAGGAGGAGAAGGGAGAGACTGGATTATTGTGTTGGGGGTCTGTATTTGAGGAGAGTCCCCAGGATCCTCTTTGAGGAATTTTGTCTCCTTGATTCTAGTGAATTGACTTTTAAAGGTCGATAGAGTATACCTTATCATTCTTTAACCTGTTGCTTACCTTCTGATCCACTCAAGGGAATAATTAAGACCCGATAAAGGGCTCAATTTGCCACATTTTTACAGATAATTCAATACTTTTCAAGTCCCTTTCTCTAATTAGGTTTATGAAAACTAACTTCCTTATATCTGCAAAATATCACAACTTCAGCATCATCTTCAACATACCCCTCTCACTCACTTCCTTTTTCTTTAAGTTGCCAAATTCTTATTGATTCTGCCTTTAGAACATCCATTGCATTTCTTTTTTTTTCAATTTTTTCAATTACAATTGCCATCCTAGCCTCCTAAATACAATACCCTTTCACTTCTCTCGTCCATTCTCCACACTGCTGCCAAGTTGATATTCCTAGAGCACTCATCTCTTTGTGTCATTCCCTTGCTCAAGAAATTTCAGTGGCTCCCTGTGGCCTCCAGGATAATTTATGGCTTTGTGACCCAGTGGAAAGAACTCTGGTTCTGGAGTTAGGGACCCTGATTCAAATATTCCCTCTGATAGCTAATGCCTGTGACATTGGGCAAGTGATCTTATTCAAGTGACTTAATTTCCTTTGGCTTCAGTTTCCTCATCTATAAAATGAGGGGGATGGACTGGCTGACCCTTTGAGATTTTTTTTAGTTCAAAATTTGATATCCTCATGATTTTTTTTACTGATCTCCTCTGTTGGGCCCTGCTTATCCCAAACTGGCTCCAATCTGTTTCCAGGTGTATATTCCCAGTTCCCCCATAAGTCCTCTACATTTTAACCAAACTGATCTAGTTTGAGTTTTTTCCCATATACTACATTCTATTTCTGTAGCGATATCTTTGCTCAGGGAATCTCCCATGGTCTCATGCTGACAATGTTCTTCCTTCTCATGTCTTATTCTCTTTAAGGTTCAGTTCAAGTGACACCTTCTAAAAGAGAGAGAGACTGCTGATCCCAACTGTTTTTTATCACTTCCCTCTGATCTCTAAATTATTCTGCATTTATTTTTGAATCTATGTGTCTATGACCTTCCCTTCCATCCCCCAGTAGACTATAAGTTGGTAAAGACTGTGTTATTTATATCTTTGTATGTCCAGTACTAAGCACATAGTAGAAGTTCAATAAATGTTTCTTATTGCGTTCCTTTTTTAGCTCAGACTTGTGATTACATTTGTATGGGAAACTTTCAGAGAGAAAACTTCTAACGATTAAGATAGGTCCCTATTCTGCAGTTTATATTGTTAGAGTTGCTTTGTTCCCTAGAGATTGACTTGCTTGGACTTCACCATTGTTTGAGATGGTTTTTCTGACTCCAAGCCCATCTCTCTATCTAAGTACTGTTAAGACACAGATAACTTATACACCAATACCTAAGCTTGGAAACGTAGCTGGGGATTATTTCACCTGGAGAAATGTAATTGGCAGGAAGGAGTGAGGGGTTGTGGTGGCCAAGAGGAACAGTCCTAGCAACTGTGTTGGGTGATGGGGTGGTCCTACTCCAGAGCAGTGGTAGCAAACCCAAGTAAAAATGGGAGTCATTAAAGCTTATGTAGGATACCCACACATTGACTGAGAAAACCACTTAGTAACATTATTTATGTTCTATTACATTTTTATTTGTTTTATTAAATATTTATCAATTGCATCTTAATGTGGTTCAAGTGGCACTATGGAGTGTCTGGTATATGATACATCTGTTTTAGAAGGCTCCCTCCTCCAATCCCTATGGATTTGGTATCAGGATTGTGGAGGAGGAGAGTGGAAAACAAGAGGATTTGGGAATATTTGTGCTGCACAGGAGAACAGGGGTGCTGCAGGGCTGGGAAAGAACCTTGAAACAAGGTGAAGGGTTATATGTGTCCCTCTCTTTTGGAACCCTAAGGCAAAGTCCCATTTGCCCTTTATTAGTTACTGCTCTGTTGCTCTCATAATCTGACTCTGAAGGAATTGCTTGCTCCCTACCATAAATGTGAATCCTATAATTCTAGCTGCAGCTTTGTCACTAATTAGCTTCCTGACCTCAGAAAAGTCACTTTATTGGGTCTTAGTTTCTTAGCTATGGAATGAGGAGATTGGCCAAGATGTAGTCTCCATGATCCTATATATACACTTCTAAATCTCTGGTTCTATGTTTTGGAGGTTTAACACAGGGTCCCTTTCAGCTCTATTGGGAAAAATAACAGTCTGTGGCTTTTTAGCATCATAATGCAGTATATTATCAGGGGAAATGATTATATAATTGTTTTAATTAGTCTGGGCAAAAGGAAATGCATCCTTTTAGAATGGACAGAATAGCAAACTTTTCTAGATATTTTTATGGGGTCACAGTAAAAACCCATGAAATAGGAATAAAAAGTTGTACTACATCAGGTGTGGTCCATCCAGAACAATATTATCTCTCTAACCAAGGACAATGAGGTGTGTGTGTGTGTGTGTGTGTGTGTGTGTGTGTAGACATGATTATACTCTACCTTGACTTAACAGGATTATGGATGCACTACCTCTATTCTTCTTCCTTATCTCTCCAGCTTTAGCTTCCCTTAGTAATTCTTTAGAGATCTGCTATTGAGGAATTTATTGAAAACATTTTGATTTGATTTATATCCTCAGTCTGTATCAACTGGTTAGATGGAATGAGGGAGGATAATGTGTTCATTAAATTTACTAACTAGGGTGATTACTTGGTACAATGGATGGAGTATTGACTCTAGAGTCAGGAAGACAAGTTCAAAATCTCAGACACTTATTAGCCAGTGTGAGCCTGGACAAGTCACTTAATCCAGTTTGCCTTAATTTCTTCATCTGTAAAATGAGCTGGAGAAGGAAATGGCAAATCACTCCAGTAATCATCTCTGCCAAGAAAATCCCAAATGGGAATCACAAAGAGTGAGACAAAACTGAAACGACTGAATAACAATAAAATTTACTAGGCAATGTGTAAAATAGTCCTGTATTTATCTGAATATAGATTGTCTTCTTTCTCCCTGGGTATCACCTTCTCTTTAGGTTTTTATGACATTATTCCAGAATCTCTTACTACCAAGAGAACCACTCCTCAGTTTCCTTGGCTAAATTTTCATTTAGCTCAAGAGTCCCTCAAAGCCCTCTTTTGGGCCTTCTTTTCTTGGTGATGTCATTAATTTTATGAATTCTATTATATCTTTATTCAGATAATTATGACATCTCTATATCTAGCCCTAATTTGTCTGAGTTCCAATACTATATTACCCACTGCCTTTTGGACGTCTTGAATTGGGGATCTCTTAGCATTTTAAACTCAATATGTCTGAAATAGAACTCATCTTTCCTCCAAAATTTTGTCTTTGCAACTTTCCTTAGTGTCAAAGGCACCCCCATTCTTATAATCACCTAGGCTAATTTCTGCTAGTGAAATCCTGAGGAATTTGTGGATTATATTATGGGTCTGAATCCAAGTTCTTCCATCAACCAGGTGTATCACATTAAATAAATCATTTAATCTCCTCAAGGGCAGGCTTGTTTCATGTCACTCATTCCTATCCTTCCTTTCAATCCAATAAACTGTTATTATTGAGTCATTTTTCAATCATGTCTGACTGTTGTGGCCCCATTTATAGAGTTTTCTTGGTAAAGATACTGAAGAGATTTTCCATTCCTTTCTCCAATTCATTTTACAGATGGGGAAACTGAGGCAAATAGAGTTTAAGTGACTGAAGCCAGATTTGAACTCAAAATAATGAGTCTTGTGATTGTAGTCCTCATATTCTATCCACTGCTCTTACTACTAGCTGCCCCCAATAAACTCTAGTGTCCCTCTATTGCCTCCAGGGTCAAATATAAAATCCTTTCTTTGATATTTAAAGTCTTTTCAATCTGGTCCCTTCTTTCATTTCTAGATTTCTTATACTTTATCCAGCTTCCATGCACTTTATGATCCAGCTTTGTTGTTCAATCATTTGCTGAGTTCAACTTCAACCCCATTTGGGTTTTTCTTGGCAAAAATACTAGAGAGATTTGACTTTTCCTTCTCCAGCTCATTTTCAGATAAGGAAACTGAGGCAAATAGGATTAACTGATTTGCCCAGGGTTACACAGATAGGAAATGTCTGGGGCCATATTTGAACTCAGTCTTCCTAACTCCAGGTCCTGTGCTCTAACCAATGAGCCACCTAGATATCCCATAATCCAGCTACATTGCTCTGTTTTTCTGTTCCTCTTATTGGACTCTCTAGTTTTTAATTTTGTAATATTTTTAATTGGCTGTCCTTGGTGCCTGAAATTCTCTCTCTTCTTACCTCTGACTTCTAGATTCCTTGGCTTCTTTTAAAATCAGTTAAAATTTTCCTTCCCTTGAGTTGTTTTTTTCCTAGTCCCTCTCCTCTGAGATTAACTTCCATTTTACACTAAAGATACATTACATGTTGTTTCCCTGCCATATAACATGATCCTAATGAAGACAGAGACAATGTTTTTGCCTTTCTTTGTATCTTTACTGCCTGGCACATAGCCTGTTGACTGGACTCCCATCTCCTCCAGATCTGCTTGTACAAAGTCTGAGTGTGGCCCATATTCATGCAAAAGTACAAAGAGTACGGTGAAGAAAGTGATAAAGATAAGGAGAGGAGTAATAATAACAATGAATAAAACAGCTCATTTAAATGGAAGAAAATGTCAAATAATCCCTAGTAATCATTTTATTTTTGTAGAGCTCCTCCTTACTTTGAATATTCCAGGACTTAGTGTGCTAGCATGAAGTTCACTCAATTTCCTTCTCTATTTTTATAGAATTTAATCTCTCCTCTTCTCCTTTTCTAAAGAGTCTCATTTTATCTTGAGGGAAGAAAAGTCACTGGAATTAAGGCAATACTGGAATTGTGAAATGGAAGAGTCAGGGGTGGGTCACCAGAATGGGGTTGGAAGTATGGAGAACAGGATGTGGGAGAAGCTGATGCAGCAAACAGATAGTAGGGTCAGAAGTTAGGGGAGCAGAATCAAGCTCACAGGCTTGGGTAGGACTAGAGAGAGACAGATAACAGCAGGAAGGATGGCTATTACTTGGGGCTCTTAAATACTTGCCTATAACTGGTCTAGCCTTTTCCCCCTACAAGAGTCTGGTTGGTAAACTAATATCTATGTGGCCAGCCTGTCTGCTGTCGTACAGGATCTTGACATGCATGAAAGCAAACCAATTCCTGAATAATTGATGACTCATCATTTTCTCCAGTCCTCAGGGTAGAAAGTTCCTCAAGGGGATGTTATTGTCTTGGGAATCATTTCCTAATTTATATTGGGAGGAAAAGGGTTTTCCAACATTTAACTGCTTTCTGAGAAGCAGCAGTGGCAGCTAATCTAATACAACTAGTATAACCACAAGATTTTTTTTGTCTTTAGGGCTTGTTCCTAGATTTACAATATTTTATTCCCCAAAGGTTCCATTTGCTCCTTCCCCTTTTCTGAGTCACTTCAATCTAATAACACATCAGCTCCTCTGCTTTTCCATGACTCTCAAGAGCACCACAGTTGGGCTGGGTGGCTAAGCAGTAATTTCAATGGTCAAGAATAAACAACCTCAAGATTGCTAGCTTCACATGCTGATATTTCTTGTGACAATATAATTGCAGCTGTATTATAAAAAACATTTCTAAGTGTTCACCAGGGCTTGAAAAAGTAGGTCAGCAACTACAGACTTGATTCCTCTGACCTTGCTTTATATTCTTCAACTGAATAACTAATAAAAGGAAATGTTTATAATATGAAATACATGCAAAAGCTTGAAGTACTCCTCAATTGAGTAATAAAAGAAAAAGTTTATAATATGAAAGACATGCAAACGATCAAAGATTGAACAAAAGGTTATTTTCCCTAACAGAAATTAATAAACTTCCTGAATCAGAATTTTCTTTATAGTCTCTTGTGAAGGATAATAGCTTGGCAGTTTAAGACAGACCCAGACCTTCATTTCAGATGAGGATCTGAAAGTCTTGATTGAGTGTTATGTTCCTGCTATGGAATGTATAATCTGTAAAATATAAATGTACTTTGAAAATTTAAGTACCATGGCATTTCCTGATGATACTAGTCATTTAAATGGAGACAGGAGCTCAGAATTAAAATAAATAAATGATTAAGCTTGATAATGGAAGCCGTTAGAGCAGAAGTCTAATTAATGAATTTGCTACTTCATCTTTTCTGCTGCACATATTAGCCAGGCTTAGGGGAATGACCTTCAACATGTTACCTATTCTTTCTACTTCAGCTCTCAGTTTTCCCATCTCTCAAATATAGGAGTTGGAACAGATAATCCTCCCAGATTCTTTACATTTCTAGCAATGGCATATATTTCCTTAAAACAGGATGGAAAAATTCCACCAACAATCAGTAGTGAGCTTAGTATTTTTTTTTCCTTTCATTTGTTGAATTTTAGTCTATGAGGAGTTTTTTTTTTTTTAATTTCCAGTTCTAAACAAATATCATTATATTAGCTAGATAATTGGAAACCTATGTTTGGTTTTAATATGATCACATCCTGGCATGGGATAATTTAGATGCCAGCTGGCAAAGTGACTGATAGCATTGCATGGGAGCTTTGACTGATCAGGGTCAATTGCTGCCAATCACCTCTGAGGATGAGAGAACTCCCATGGTCACTGGTCCTTTGGCAAAGGAGAGCTGCATTATTCTTTCTAATGGCTGACTGTCAGGAGCTCAATTGCATAAAACCACACAATGGGTTAAATTACTTTGAAGTGAATCAACGATCAGAAAAAGATGTGGAAAGAAGAACAATGCTTGCTTGTTTTCAATCCTGTCTGACTCCTAATGACACCATGTGAGGTTTTCTTGGCAAAGATACTGTTGTGTTTTGCCATTTTCTTCTCTAACTCATTTTATAAATGAGAAAACTGAAGCAAACAGTGTTAAGTGACTTGTCCAGGGTCACACATCTAATAAGCATCTGAGGCCAGATTTGACCTCAGGAAGATGAGTTTTTTCTCTACCCATTGTGCCCTCTGGCTGGCACTGTTGATTCAATAAGGATTTACAATTCAATAAAGATTAATTTGGAAGTATCAAGAGAAAATGCAAAGTGTAGATGATAAGTTGTACTTAAATGAAAGAAAGATGCTCCAGGTTGCTCTAGGGTTAGATCTGGCCAAGGGAGTAAGGAGATTATTCACAATAAGTTGTTCATAATTCCTTTGAATGAAAAGTCAAGCTTGGTGGGATTGAATGAACACAGACTGATGAGTGTGAATACTAAAGACTTTATTGGGGATAGTAGCCCAGATCTGAACCTGAGGAGGAAAGCAGTCAACCATTATCTGATAGTTCTGTCCTGTATTTCCCAGGTGGTTTACTCCTTCATCAGTAAGACAAGAATTAGTTTCTGGCACTAGGGTATAATCTAAAATGAGGAATAACTTATAGACAAACATAATGATTTGGAACAGGCATTATATTTATGAGCAAAAGCCTTGTACCAAGTCCAAGACTATTCTAGTGAAGTAGACTGCATTTTCCATTATTATACCTTTGTATAGTTATACCCAAAACCTCATTGGGTGAAAGTTTCCGGGCACATTAAAATCTACTTTGAGATTGTCTTTGGTTTTGATTTTTGAATGGAAGGATCTGTTATTGTTCTCAAATGAGAGTTCAAGGGAATAACTAAAACATTAGTTAAATATAAGAACTCTCTAAGGCTTGTTTTTCTTGATTGTGGGCTACCACCTGAGACCACTTAGTTTTTCACTTGACTTGAGTTTAAAAACATGACTATAAATGGGAGAAGGAATATTTATTCAAGTGTCTGATTGCAACTTCCTTTGGCCAGGTTGTTGAGCTAGGATAATTACTTTAATTTTTGCCTTTATGTACCCAGAGACAAATACTATGTCTTACCATAGTTAGTGCTTAATAAATATTTGATGAGTTGATTTGAAAGTTCTACTTTCAAAGTAGAAGAAATGAAGGGAGAAGTTAAGCCCCTTCCAAAGAGACTGTAACTCACTCAGCAACTCCTCAATGAGATTCAGCATCAGTGCTGCCAAACCTGTGGGCTTTCTGTGATCATGAGTAGGTTGTTTTAAAAATTTTTTTTCTCCCTGTATGTATGTTTTACTGTGAATCCTTCAAAAAAACAAGATTACTATGCATTTCATCTCCTTTTATAGCTACCCACAGCTTTCTGGGCTTTTGTTGATGATAGTGTATGAGCCTGTGGCACAAAATCTGGAGGCAGCAGTATCCTTGGGGCACTGCAAGAGGACTTTGTTTCTAGCAGGATTAGTAGAATGTGAAATTTTTCTAAAGATTTCACAGCCTAAGTGTAGCGACCACACAGCTATCTGATTTTAAAATTATCATGTTTATTCCTTTACCCAAAAAGGGCTGGAAAATAACCACTATATTCTAAAGAGACTCTGGTTTATGAAAGTGTTGGTTATACCTAATATCTCCTCTTTGTAGCCTACAATAATGGGCCTAATATTGCAATAGAACTTTGGTCCAGCTGTCAATAGATACGTCATTATTTTTAATGTCTGTCCCCCTAAATTGAGCTATATCTTGACTGTAGGACTGAGTGATTCTTAATTATTTAAGACCTAGACTATTTCTTTTACTAAATAGACATGGGACTATTAAAATTTCCTCAAGTGCATTTGCATCTCTTGCAAAAAAAAAAATGTAACAATTCAGCTTGATGGAATCCAGGAAGAAATCCATCTAGTTAGATTTCTCTTAAAATGAAAAGCATTACTAAATGCAATTCATCTCTTAGTTGGAAAATATTGGCCAGGTCTTATGGAGAGAATGGAACAGCCAGGGAGCTCTATGGACATGGTGCCAGATCTGGAGTCAACAAGACCTGGATTCAAATCTGGACTTAGACACTTATTAGTTGTGTGACTCTTGGTCACTTACCCCTGTTTGCCTCCATTTACTTATCTATCAAATGAGATGGAGAAGGAAATGACAAATCATTCCAGCCTCTCTGCCAAGAAAAATTCCCAAACAGTTCAACATAACTGAGCAACCACAAACATGGAGAGAACATCTTCAGTGGACTAGAAGTTTGTGGAAAATTCCTTCCTTCATCAGCATAAAAATAGTTTTAGCTTCCTCTATACTACTACCTTGATATGTGTCCAAATGACAACTTTGTGACAAATGACAACCAAAGACCTTGGGCATGTGAAACAACATGTTATTGTTCAGTTATTTTGGTCATGTTTGCCTCTTATTTGATCCCCTTTTAGTGTTTTCTTGGAGTGGTTTGCCATTTCCTTCTCCAGCTCATCTTACAGGTGAGGAAACTGAGGCAATCAGGGTTAAGTGACTTACTCAGAGTCATACAGCTGGCAAGTGTCTGAGGCTAGATTTGAACTCAGGTCTTCTTGACTCCAGATCTAGTTAAAATGCTGACTTTGCAATTAGAAGCCCTGGGTTCAAATGCTACCTCTGATACGTGCTAGCTGTTTGATCATTAGCATGTCACTTACTCTCTCTAAGTCTTAATTTCTTTACCTGTAAAGTAAAGGAGTGGAACCAGATGATATCCAAATTTGTTTCTGGCTTTAAATCTATAATCTTATAAATTTCTTGGGATCATAGTTTTCTCATCTTTAAAATGGGGGGGGTTGAACTTTAAGGTTCCTCTGGGATTATAATAAAAAAATTTATGTAACATCATATAATTACAGAGCAGTATATATGCCTGTGGTAAATATGATATGATAATGTACATATACATAAGTAAAACAATTTATGTATGCACAACAGTCCTGTGAAGTAGGAAATACAGATATTATGGTCTCAGTGTTAAAGATGAGGCAGAATCAGGATTCAAATCTACAACTCCCAGTTCCAGGTCCTTTTTAACTATGTTTCAGCTGCTTCCACTAATAGTGTGAATTTACTAAAAATAACTCCTATGATAAATGTGGAAATATGTTTAGAAGAATTGCACATGTTTAACTTTTATTGGATTACTTGCTGTCTAGGGGAAGTGGAAGGGAGGAAGGAGGAAGAAAAATTTGGAACAAAAGGTTTTGCCAAGATGAATGTTTAACCCTATCTTTGAATGTATTTTGAAAAATAAAAAGCCATTATTTAAAGTAACTTGTTAGTTTAACAATCTCTAGATTCATTATCAATTAAATATTTTTATTATGAGCATAGAGCTAAGAAGAAAACTGTTAGGACTGAATTACTTCTGAATAATTATCCCACCTCTTCAATGGCCCTGTTATCTTGCTGAAATGGAAATTCTCTTCAGTGATAGAGAATGCCACCCATCCATGTCTGCTTATTCAGTATAATTCTCATCCATATTCTCCCATAAATTTATCTTGGGAATTCCTCTTAACAGGATTGGAGCCATCCTAACATTCATTGCATGAATACCAATGGACTATGTGGGCTGTCTTTACTATGTGACTAGTCCAATTATTTTTCCAGTCAGACATTTCTCAGATGATATCCTTCATACTATTTCTCCAAAAAAATTCCTTGTTTGTAATATGTCTTTCCTGAATCAAACGTTAACTAAGTACCAGCTCTCCTATTCAATCTTTAAAAAATTATAGAGCACTTACTATTTGCCAGACACTGTGTTAAGCATAAAAAAAAGGAAAACACCAAATATTTTATTTGATCCTTACAATGACTCTGGAAAGTAGGTGCTATTAAAAGCCTCATTTATAGATGAGGAAACTGAGCCAATCAAAGCTTAAGTGACTTGTCCAGTGTCATATATCTATTAAGTGTCTATGGCTAGATTTGAATGCAGGTTTTCTTAATTCTGGGTCCTGAGTTCTATCTATTGTGTCATCCTGAATCTTAGTGTCATAACTTATTGAAATTCCATGTCATTTGCACAGGTATTCTTGAAAGTGTCAGAGTATCAATTTAAGTGATATAATCAATACAAAAAAATATAATCTGAATCAGGGCTTCTTAACCTTTTTCCATTTGTGATCCCTTTTTACCTAGTGGATAGAAAAGAAGTCCATGTATCAGGAAGATCCCTGTGTAGTTCTGTCTCAGACAGACTGATTGTGTGACATTGGGCAAACCGCTTGGTGCCCAGCAGCCTCCAAGGTTATAGATATTAGTTACTGAGAAATTACTGCACTTGTAAAGGGATCTTTCTCCTGTGGAGTTCCCTGTATCAATTAAATTGGAGATCTGGTATAAAAATTGTTTTAAGTAAATTTTTTAATGATGATAACTGCATGTATAAATATTGTTACCAATAAACACAAAAATGATGCATATTTTCCCTCCTGACAATTTTTGCCCTTAGAACTGGATTCCACTTTCTATAGGAACTTTTAGAAGAGGTGAGATGCGATATTTTACAATGACTAAGTTGAGAAAAATATTTCTGAATGCTTTCATTAATTAAAAAAATAAAGCTATCAATATTTTTGGATTTCTAAAAGCAAAATTTAATAAATTAATATAAGCATGCCAGATAAAAATATGAAATTACAACAGAAAACCAATAATAATAATATAAAAGAAAATGCTCAGTGTTGTACATTTTATTGGCATGTATAACTGCTTAAAGTAACAATCAAAAACATATTTTGTTCTTGTAGGAAACAAAGTACTACATGATAGAAGAGCTGAGAGAAACCAGAAATAAACCACTCAATAAAGGTTGGCAAATGATAATCAAGAATGACAATGCGTGAGCCCAAGGTACTGTTTCACACATTTTCTTTTTGTAAGTATCAGAAACTAATGACCTAGAACATAAAAAGCAAAATCACAACAGGTTTACGCTGAGAAACATGCTGAATTACAACCACAGACTATCCAGGATGAAGAAGCTGCATTGTTGTGTTGTTTAGTAAAGATATTTCTAGCCCAAAGGGGAGCCAATCATGCAATAGCTTGAGTTTCCTTTAACATGATAAACACCCAGGATTACTAGTACTGGAGCTTAGGCATTAATTGTTGGACAAGGACAGCTGAGTGGCACTACATAAACAACATAAAATTCCTTCATTTTTATCTGGTGCATACCCAAAGCTCTAATCAAGAAATAATTCAGCTAGAAGAGCCAATTAAATTACTATAAAACATTCCTTCATCTGTAGAACATAGCTCTCTTCTCTTTATGCAAAAGGGAAAATTCAAAATAAAATGTCTTCATTTTTGATAAGCATCTCCACCACCAGTCTCTGATACCGTATATCATTCAGGGCCGCCATTGCATCTAATTCTGGAGATCTCATGAGGGTGGGTCCAAAGACAATTCCAAGATTCTCAGCATTCATGAGGTTCTCCTTTTCATGAAGGGTGACCCTAAAAGACACACACACACACATACAAGAACAGTCAAAAATGTTTTCATTAGTGAGCAAGAGTTTGTTTCCTTAGGCTCAGACAGCTAGAGTGGACAAAAATATCCAATTTAAAATGTATGCTCACTCCCAAACGAGTATAGTAAATGCTGTAGCCTGTCAATTCGATTCAAATCAATTCAACAAGTATTTATTAAAAATATTCTGTATGCCAGACACTGTGCTAGGAACTGGGAATACAAGTCTCAATTTATTCATTTCTCTTGAAGTGAATTCATTTAATGATGGAAATGAAAACTCCACATAGTTCACTGAGCACTCAGGTCTAAACTAAAGCATTGGCCTAGCTGGGCTCTACCATGTCTCTATTTTCCCCAAGAAAATTGATATTAAAAATGCCTTATTTAGCATCTTAAGGCTTTAAAGAGCATTTCTGATATAATAGTCTTGTGAAGTAAGTGGTGAGATATAATATCTCACATTTTATGGATGAGGGAAATGGGGACAGATTAAGTGATTTGCTTATAATCATGCAATTTTCTTCATGACCTATACCTTAGTGTTATGGGTATATAAATGATGGAAATGATGGAAAGGAGGCAGGAACTTCATTTTGAAAGGGTCTTTTCAGCATGGCATGTTGCATTGTTCTCAGCTATACAGCTAAGAGCTTCTGGTGACTGAATCATTTTTGAAAGGGAATTTTGGGAAAGAACCAAAATGAATGAATAATTTCAGTTCCCCTTGGCATAACATCACAGATTGAGAGCTGGAAGGGACTTCAGAGTTCAGCTGTCCCATTCTCCTCATTTTATAGATGATGAAGCTGAGATCTAGGGATGAAGTGAATTGGCCAAGATAATAAGAATACAGGTAGGAAAGCATTAGAGATGGGATTTGAATGAGTTCCTGACTTCAGTTAATGCTTTTTCTATCCTCTACTACCAAAGATAAAATCGACTGTCTTTACTACATCTTCATTTCAAACAAATAATGGCTAAAAACAGTGATGAAGAAAGTGAGGATAAAAGAACATCTTTTTAATTTTTATATTTTTAAGGGGGAGGGCTTTTGGAGTCATATACAATCAGGAAGCAAACTTTGACTTGTACCTAAGGTTGTACACATTAAGTAAAGGCTCTAAAATAGCATGGAAGACACATCTGGTCTTCTGTAAAAAAAATACTAAGTCTTCATTTTTGGGAAGCTCATAAATTATGAAAATATTTAACTATTTTTTGCTTCAAGGCCATTTAATTTCATTTCTGGGAGATTCGTTTTAAATTTACAAAATGGTCACAACTATCTGTCTGGCATAGTGCTTTGCACCTAGAAGGCATCTGTCAAATTTGTTTTTGTTATAACTTTGTTGCTGTTCTCATATTTTTTGTCTTTTTGATTGGTCATTTGATTTTCAGGCCACTAGAATTCCTTGTTTTCAGCTTGGAGAGACATCAGAGTGGCTGAGAGATCATATATAACAACATCTATATCCACTGGCTGATTTAATACATAGAACCAGACTTTGAGAGATACAAGAAAAAGCATATTATCCTTTCCCTTCTTCTACTAACCTTCAAACTCAAACCTTCCTACAACAAGCCATTTGTTTTTATTTTTTTTATTTTTTTTATTTTTGCTGAGGCAATTAGGGTTAAGTGACTTGCCCAGGGTCACACAGCTAGGGAATGTTAAGTGTCTGAGACCAGATTTGAACTCAGGTCCTCCTGACTTCAGGGCTGGTGCTCTATCCACTGCGCCACCTAGCTGCCCCTACAACAAGCCATTTGACTAACTAGTACCAGCACTGGCAATTCATAACTGAAAACCTGAGCAAAGAGTTTTAACATTTAAGTAGGAAGATTTAAAAAAAAGTCTCTCAAATTGCAAAGGTGGTTTGTTACTTCAAATTTTCCATGCTAGAAAATGTGAAGTTCCATTCTTTGTACTTTATGTTGAGAAGACTTTGTGTATGTGGCAGAACGTGAATATTTCTGGCATGGTAACCACAAATAGATATGCTTTGTCAAACTTGTTTCTGCCCTAATCAAGTCTGCATTCTCTTTGGTTGTGCAGAATGCTGTTGATGCTCTTTCAGCAATTCCTCCCCAATTCCTGCAGTTTTCATTTCCATATGTCCTATTGTGATTCAGGTCATGGATTTCTCTGAAAGTTGCTGTTTCTAATTCACAATATAAAGGTCAGACAGACTTATTTTTCAACTACCTTCTACTTTGATTTGAGGAAGAGGTGTCCTAATATATTAATACACACATTGATAGCCTGTTCAAAATTTGGAAGATTTCCTAGATTGGCCCTCACAAGTCTCATTTAAAAAACAATATGATTAATTCTTTTAACAGGTAGATAATAATTTTTAATAGAGGTTTTGCCTATCTGGATTTTATACATGTTGGATTTGTTTTAAATGTGGGATTTTAATATCAAAGCTTTGTTTTCTATCTGATAAAGACACAAATATACAGGGAAACCAGGACTACTCTACTCATTTTAACATGTTAGTGAATAAAATAAATCATCACACTTTTCAGAATTTCTCCCCTAAAATTAGTATAAGCAACACAGATATAAAAGGCTCCATCACCTATTCCCTCAGCTATCCATCCTATCCAAGCCCACAGTTTTAACAATCAACCAAACAATTGTGTGTCTTACTGTATTATGTGACAGGTCCTGCACTAAGTACTGGGGGGCACAAATGCAAAAGGGAAACTTACCCTTCTTCAAGGAACTGTCATTCTATTAGCATCTCCTAGGAATCCATTCCCTCATTTCTATGAAGTTTTCATCTTAGGGCTATTAAGTCTATTTCAATAGAGGTCCTGTTGAGATTTCCAATTTTAAATGATGGAACAAATCCCCTGAATGCCACCTCGGGAGATAGGTGCCTATGTTATTTATTTATTTTTACTGTCTGACTACAAGTCATTCTCAAAATTCAGGATAAATCACTTACCTCTTTAAATGTGCCATGAGATACCGGAGCGTTTCACAGTGCGCAGGTGGCAGTAGTTTCAACGCTTCATGAAGAGTTTCCAGCTGTTCATCAGGATCCAAAGTCTCTGAAACATTAAGTCACATATCATAGGGAATAATCTTGGTGGATGACTGATGTGGATGACCAATACAGTCCAACCTTTAATATTTAATTTCTACCACTCTGGAATAATCCTCTCTCTTACAAATCCATGCTTGTGATATTTTCTCCCCAATTTCCAATGATCAAATTGAAGATTTCCAAAGTCAGGAATTTCAACTTATAAATGCTATTTACTTAAATCCTGGGAATGAACTAAGTTTCCTCAAGGATTTTTTGTTGGAATCTGATACTTCCATATCAAATCCGTGGAAGAAAATTGTCTATGACCAAGAAAACAACATTAAACTATCTATATCTATATCTATATCTATCTGTCTGTCTTTCTGTCTATTTGATGTGACAAGCAGGCAATGAATGAAACTGTTTCCAAAGGAATTCTAAAAATGTTTTTAAAATAGTAGCATCATGAGGTAGCTGTATATAGTGTTCCAAAGAGGCTTTTTAAGAGGCGAATACTAATATTTATGACAAATTATGACACAATACATAGTCAGTCATTCTGTTCTAATTTGAGCTTCTTTAAATCTTTTGAATTTTAATTTAAACATTCAAAGAGAAATATACAGTACATTTTTAGTTTTACCCCCAAACTGTTCATCTAGCCACTATCTAATTGATCAAGGCCACATAAGACAAAATCTGGGCTTCTGATCATTAGTCTGAGAGATTCTACTCCATTCAGACTTTGAAGAAAATAACCAAATGATAATGGATTTGTCAAGAAAAAAAAAGGTTTATTACAAGGTAATCTCAACCAAATGGGTAGATTTCTTGGCTTATAAATGTAAAAGAAAAGGATAGATTTAAAAGCCTCTTAATTGAAGAAACTATGATTCTTTACAATTTCTGCTCCAAACTACACAATCCCCAATTCATGTCTTTACAATAGAGAAGACATTGTTTTATTTTTTCCAGGACAACTCCAAGACAATCGTTACCACGAGGTGACGACTTATAGAAAAGAGACATAAAAAAGGGATGTCATGTTTTATCCCAATTGATGAGACTGAAACTTAAATGTTTCAAGATCAATTGCTAGAATTTCAAAAATAAAATCTCATTTGTTATGCACTTTTTGGGGGTAACAAACTTAATGTGTCTCAAGTAACATTAAATGAGGAATTTCAAAATGAATTGGAGATCTTAGGAACCTCTCAACTCTGAAAGCAAACATTATGCTAAGAAGCCACCAGATGGTGCTATTTTAAGAGACTGTATTTGGAGATTTTTATCCTTCATATGTGAATGGGAGATCACAAGATAACAGAATTAGAGCAGGAAGGAAATTTACAAGGGGAGCTAAAGGAAACTCCTCATTTTGAAGATGAAAGAAGAAAGATAAATAGATCACTCCAAATCACTCCAAAGCAGAGCTAGGATTTTTTTTAATTAAAACTTTTTATTTTCAAAACATATGCATGGATAATTTTTCAACATTGACCCTTGCAGAGCTGGAATTTTGAAGCAGGAAGCTCTACCTCTGAATCTAGTGTTTTTCCAAACTATATCATGTTAGTGACTAGCATACTGCATATGCTACTATTTCTACTGGTACTACTCAGGAAAAGCAGTAGACAATATCACTATCTTTTACTGCTCAGATTTCTGAAAAATGGTTATTATACATTGTTATTTTATTGCATATTATTATTATTTTGTAGAATAAAGGGAATGCAAAAATGGGGGTGTGTAACTTTGCTCAAACATCCCAAGAAATTCAAAATTGTTGTGTATTTTATTCTGGTGGTTATAGTCACAAGGACATAGAAGAGAAGATCTCAAAATCAGATATGATTCATTAAATAAACTGAGAGCAGTAAGTTGGAAATATCTCCTTTATCCGAATTAGAGTACTAATTACTTATCAATTACTAAGACAGCTCAGAACATGGAGGCTCCTTGCTCTCTCCTTCATCCTAGGCAGGGATGTGCTGGTAAATGTTTAGCAACCATGCCTCTGAAAAAAAAATTAATCTATATTATTAACATTTTCTCTATCACTTTCTTAAGTGTAGATAATAAACAAAATAAGGGAACAAGTCCTGATTTACAGTGTCTGATGAATCCCAAGGCATAAATGCTCACACGTAGAATAGAATATATCTGATTTGATTTGGCTTCAGCATATTCCTGGACCTAGTACTAAGCTATTAACACATTTTAAGAGGAGATGAACAAAGTAGAGTGACTGGCATGATGTAAAGATCTAGAAATTATATCATCTGAAAAAGGAGTTGAAAAATTTGGAAATGTTAGGTATGAGAAAAGAAGAATACATCTTAAATGATGTCTTTCCATAACTGATGGACCACCATTTGGATGAGGGAATGGACTTATTTTCTGCAGTCTCAGATATCAGAATAAGGACCAACTCAATATAAAGTGTAAGATCTACATTGGCTTTCCGCTCCCTATAGAAAAGAGTTCAGTTTCCTTAGCATGGCCAAGTCAAAGCCTTCCACTCTCTAGGCTCAACTTACTTTTTCACCTTAATTGCACACTATTTCCTTTGACATGCCCTTTGTTCAGTCTTTACAGGTTTGTTTATAATTACCCGAACACATCCCACCTCTTCTGAGATGTAAGCCTTTCTTTATAGTCCCTTCAATGCCAAGAATGCACTCACATTCCTCCAAATATTGGCCAAGAGAAAGCCTCTTTTTCTCAAGGCCTACCTCAACCACCACTTTCTCCATGAAATCTTTCTTGATTCCCCTGCCCCCAAATTATATCTCCTTTCTCTGAACTATTAATATAATTTGTATCGTAGTTATTTGGGTATAGCTTATCTTCCATATCTGATTTTAAATCGCAATTTTTCTTACAGACTTGTGGTGCCTTGAACATAGCAGGTACTCAATTAACCTTTGTTGAATTGAACAAACCAAAGAATGGGCTTTCTGGGGATTGAGGGAACACTGGAATGTTTGAATGCATAAAGAACTTAAGCATTAGGTGGTGATCTCTGTGGTCCTTCCCAATTCAAAATTCAAAACATATTTTTAAAATAAAGGTCCTGTAATATAGTATAAGGGGAACTCACTTGGGAATCAGAAGATTTAGCTTGAAGTCTTTGTTCTGATATTAGCTGGGTGATCAAAGGCAAGTCACTTAACTTTTCTGGGGCTGAGACTTCTCAATGGTAAAGCAAAATGACAATACTCCCTACCTTAGAGCCTTACTGTGAGTAGAAGTTTTCTGTGAGTCTAATATCTAAATAAAAGCTAGTAATAAAAATAATAGCAAAAACTCTAGATTCATAGAGAGGCTTTAATATAAGGATTATAATTATAATTCTTAAATATTCACAATCAATTTCTTATAATGGAATAAGAATATGTGAAGATCTAGAGACAGATTAATAATCAAAGAATAAGTCATTACGATTTCAGAGAGGCCTGGAGAGACTTGCATGAACTGATGCTGAGTGAAATGAGCAGAACCAGGAAATCATTATACACAGCAACAACAGTATTACATGATGATCAATTCTGATGGACATGGCTCTCTGCAACAAAGAATTGTCTCAAACTAGTTCCAATTGTCCACTGAAGAAAACCATATACACCCAGAGAGAGGGATATGAAATATGGACCACAACATAACATTTTCATGATCTCTATTGAGGTTTGCTTGCATTGTGTTTCCTTTCTCTGATTTTTTTTTCTTGTAGATAGGATTTTTCTTGCACAACTTGTCAAGTATTTCAATATTATTGACTTGTAGTGGACTTCCTGCCATCTAGGGGACGGGAGGGGACTGGGGGTAAAACTTGTAATGGAAAACTTTGTAAAGATCAATGCTGGGGAACTACCCATACATATGTTATACAAATAAAAAGCTTTAATAAAAAATTAAATTAAATTAAATTAAAAAAGAATAAGTCATTAAAGTTGAGGATGCTCTAATTTCCAGACTTTTGTTCTACTTTAGAAAGTATGGGTTGAAAGAAACAGAGAATACTGAGTTCTATTTCTAGAGATTGTCTCATTTCCTTTCATTTGATTATATTTTTTTTGGGAAAAGGACTCCCTGATTCTCAGGAGATAATTAATAAGGTCATTAGTATTTCTTAATTCAATATCATTATCCTCTTAAATTTTGGAGAACCTTTTTCGGTACATCCTGACTGAAAAACATCCATGCCTAGTCATGTACAGTGAAATGAGAGAGGGAGAGAGAAGCAAGAGAGAAATTGATCCCTCTAGAAATCAGTATTTCTCTCTCTAGGAGAAATTTCCAGGAGCTGTTGGTAAGATTTTTCTATGAGACTAACTGACCTCCTACAGTCATTCCATCATATAATAAATAGACGATCAGGTGTGGAGTCAGAAAGACCTGAGTTTGAAGGCTGATTCACTAGCTGAATGACTCTAGGAAGTCATTTAGTCCTCTTAGCCTCAATTTACTCATTTGTAAACTAGAGATAAGACTACACCTACCTCATAGACTTTTTTCTGTGAGGACCAAATGAGATAATCTATGATTAGTTCCTTTTTAAACCTTAACCTTAAAGTTATCTTTAAATGTGAGCTATTAGTTCCTAAAGTTAATCTTTTTCAGAATTGAAGGCCTGTTCAGACCCATGGAAAGACTGGCCCAACATAACCTAGAACAGTTTCTCAAGGAGAAATCATCAAGTTGAATAACTTTATCTACTTTAGGAAGGTTTGGAGTGATGGTGATGACAACAGATGGAAAAGAAATTTCAGATTGTAGAAATCTCTTTGGGCAAAGAAGGATTAAAACATTTGAAAGCCATTGAATTAGAAGTTTGTTGAACACTGATCAGAACTTACAAAGCACTTGTCCCCCCTCTCCCAACCTTTCCTCTTTTTTTCTATTTTATTCCCTCGCCCACCTCTTGGCTTTCAATTCCTTTAAGAAATATCACGCGTTGACAGTTTGTGTCTCATCTGAGCCTTCAGGAGGAAAGGCTCTACATAAAACTATAAATAAACAAAACACGCACTTGAAATAGAGAGCTCCATAAATGATGGTACCAATAGCAGACATGTAAATTAAATGCTTACACTATGTTCAGGAATTTGTGTTAGTCCAGCAAACCTGGACTAACACATGATGAGTCCCTAAAACTGTATCATATGCCATAGTGCTGTCCTCTATCCCCCAGAATATGACATGAAAGGAAAATGAAAATAGAAATAAAATTTTATACTTGCATATATAATTATCTATCTATCTATCTATCTATCTATCTATCTATCTATCTATCTATCTATATTCAGAGAGAGACAGAGAGAGAGAGAAAGAGGAAAAAAGAGAAAGAGAGGGAGAGGGAGAGAAAAAAGGAGTGAGAGGTAGGAAAAAGGAAGAAGGAGAGGGAGAGGAAAGGAGAGAAGAAGGAAGAAGTTGAACCACAATGCCTCACTATTATAGGGGGGAGAGTGACTTGATATTCAAAGGCTATAGCAGTGTAACTCAATCATGGACAAAGTCCTTCAAAAGCTAGAAAGAAAAAAAAAAAGGTCTGGAAGAAAATGTTGTCTACAAACCAGCCTTGGTAATTTCTAAAAGACTTTTCCAACAGAGAACTGGAGTTCAAGGCAATGGGTTTTTTGAAGGGGGTGGGGGAAGAGGGATAGTAATTTCTTACATGATCTGCCTTAGTTAAAAGATATATCCCTAGGGATAAAATAATATTTTAGAACTGCTCCCCATAGTTTACTCCTGGTTTGTTTTTAGTTATTAAAAAAAGAACATAATGTGTAAATTTTTAAAGGACTGTATAACCTTGGAAATTTCTAGGGAGGAGAAACCAACAAACACATAAAAAAGAAAATGGTATAGCACATGACAAATGCTTTTTTGCTCAACATCCATTTCAATACTTGGACCAGAATGCAAGTAAAAACTAATTTTCCAACTGAAAACTATTTTTTCAATTGGCTTATGTGAATACAAAAATAGTTTTAAGTGAAAGTATCTTAATGATTCTACTCTTGGCATAAATGGAAACATCATATAGAGTAAAAGATGGTTACATAATTTAGACCTCATCAGGTGGAAAAAAGTCCCTCACATGCACTGTCTGTTCTATATATAGTAACATCTGAAACATTTTTTGGCCTTTTCGAGAACAATGTTATTGATGTTGTTGTCAAATAAGACATAGAGGGTAATGTTTTCAGTATCTTAACCACAATCTCTTTCTACCCATCCCTGTCAGCCCCATCCCTGTGGTGTTCTGATCCTTCTCTTGCTTACATCAATACCATCCCACTTCCCTACAATTTCTTTGTATTTATCTATACGTGTATATTTTCCTGTTCTCCCTCCTCAAATATAAACCCTTGAGGGCTAAGGCCATTACATTTTTTTATTCTTTATATTGCTAATACTTAGCATTTTGGCTAACACAGTAGATGCTTAATGAATGTCTATTAAAATACATTGATTTAAATTAAAAATCTTTTTTAAAAAATCAAAAATTTTTCCAATTAGAGTTAGGTATCCAAGATATATAGATAATTAATAGACGTGTGTGTGTGTGTGTCTAATATTATATATGAGAGGCATACAGGGGACTTTTTTTCTTTTAGCATTGCTGCCTAGGTCCCATTTCTGATATTTTTGAGCTGTAAAAAAAATGACTTATCTTGTGAGTAGTTTGTTATCATTAAGCTAAAAAGGAGCTGGAATATTGCTTCTACATTAGGAAAAGGCAACTGAATTTTATTTTAGATGATGATATGATTTAGGCCCTAGAGCCATAATTCTTCCCTCTCATTAATTTAGTAATTTTATTTATTTGTATTTAGAGACCACAAAACATAAGCTTAGAGAGTACATAAATTCAGGTCTACTGCTTAGGTTCTTGGTATCATGGAAACTGAAGGTAGTTCAAGGGATGAATCTCAGAGGAGAGCTTCATTAAGAAAGAGAAGTTTTGTGAGTTTAGGGAGCAAAAAGGGAAAAAAAGGAATTTGATGATATGAGTTTGAAAAGACATTCTTGTAGAGCATCTAGCATGAGGAAAGATACATAGGGGAAGGGGATTAATTCAATTCATCAAGGAGATGAATTCAACAACATTCAGTAAGAACTATCAATCACAGTTTGGATTGTGATAGACTCTGGGTTAACAAAAATCAAAAAGTTCCTGCTCTTGAAGAGTCTACATTCCCCAAGGGTGAAACAACGTGTATACTGATAAGTAAATACAAAATAAAAAAAAGTAATTTTTAAAATAATAGGTTCTCTTCTGCTCCCATGGGTTTAATTATCATCTTTATGTAAAAAACTTCCAAATCCATACACGTACATGTATGCATATATAAAAAATGTTTATGTATATATACAAAACATGTATGTAGGTGCTAAAAAGTCAAGGCAACAAACATTAAGTGCTTACTGTGTGCCAGGCTAACCACTAGGAATAAAAATTCAAGTAGGAAGATATGCAGTCCCTGACCTCAAGGCATTTATTTCTAATAGAGGAAGAAAACAAATACTGGGGAAATGGAAAAAGGAAAAGGGAAGAGATGAAGGGATTCAGCAGCATAAGGGCTCCATTGGAAAGAGGAGAATGTAGAGGAATAAAGGCATGGATGACCTGGGCATCCTTTTTAAAATGGAAATTCCAGGAAGAACCAACCAATCAGAGGGAGGTCCTATAGAGATGGAAGGTACTTCCATCCAGTGTGTGACATTCAGAGCTAAAGAGGTTTCTAAGACATTGTAGGAAGGAAGAGGAGTTTGGAGAATAGCCTGCATATACACACAGGTATAGATAGATAGATAAATAGATGATAGATGGATAAATAGATAGGTAGGTAGATAAATAGGCAGATAGATATAGATATAGACACACACACATACATGTAGATATAAGTTGAAGAATAGTCCACTCTAGTCACTCTAGTCCAGCCTTTGTACTGCCATTAAAGTAATTTTCTTTATGCTCAGATCTGACCATATGACCCTACTAGTCAATCAATTCTAGCACCTTACTATGGTCTTTAGCATAAAATATAACTATTCTGTTCATTTTGGCCTTATCCTATCTTTCAAATCTCACTGTACATTATATTCTCCCTTCTTATATTCCATGATACAGTCAAATTGATCTTCTCTTTCTTCCTCAAACACATTTCATTTT
The DNA here is from genome assembly GCA_023553655.1 of Myrmecobius fasciatus. NCBI lineage: Eukaryota > Metazoa > Chordata > Mammalia > Dasyuromorphia > Myrmecobiidae > Myrmecobius > Myrmecobius fasciatus. Next base: position 18,811 of record JAJPUD010003286.1, on the reverse strand, counting down.
GCATCCCTATGACTTTGTATTGGCCATCCTCTGTGTCTGAAATGTACTTTCAGCTCTCTTCCTATAAGATACAGCTCAGCTTCCCTCTCTTCCTATAAGATATAGCTCAGATATCATTTTCTATGTGAAACTTTTCCCCATCCCACATATATTTATGGGATATACATACATATATATGTATATATATATATATATCTTATTTGCATTTATTATTTTTATTTATGCTATGTATGTATATATTTCCATATATACATACATAGTCTCTCTTATAGTCTCTTAGAATGTAAGCTCTTTGCCATTAGTGACTATTTCATTCTTTGCACTTAAATCCCCAGAGCCTCATATAGTTCTTGGTAAATAGTAGACATTTGATAAATGCTTGCTGGTTGACTGACTGATTGGTAGGCAGAGTTTGGATAGACTTTGTCTCAGAAGTGGCACTTGAATTGAGGTGTCAATGAAGCTAGAAGTTCCAAGAAGGGGAGGTAGGGAAAAAGAACATTCAGGGGTGACAGCCTATCCAAAGGTGTGGAGGTGGGAGGTGTTATGTTGTGTACTAGGAAGAGCAGGCAGGTCAGTTTGGCTGCAATACAAATTATAAATGGATAGTAACATAAAATTAATCTAAAAAGATAAACAAAATTGAAGTCAGATTGTGAAAGGGATTTAAGTGCCAGAGAATGATAGGATAATGAATATTTTCCCCTTAGTGTTATGAGTTTAAGGTGGTTTAAAGGCAAGTTAAGTCATCTGGGACAGCTTTGTAAAGGGTAATGTGGCAAGGGTAACATTTCTGATGTCATCACCAAATGCAATACAAAGGTTATTCTCTTTATGCACAAAAAGCAGCAGAGAAGCTTTCTTTTAATAGGGCTCTCCAAAGTTGATTCTTGTTCTTTTTTCAGCCATGAAAGAAAGGAATATAATAGGAGAGTTTCTGAAGAAATGGGATTTGGCCTCATAACCTAGGAAATTCCCAGGGGAGGAAACCAACACAAAAGAAAACAAGAAGACAGGGTAATTCCCACCCTCTTCCCTGGCTATCCCAGAGTCTGCTCTCTGTCAGTTCTCCAATATAAAAGAAGTTAATGTCCTATGGTAGAAACCCAGGATTGTTCATGCATACCAAAATGGAGATCCGTGCAGCAGAGAAAGGAAGCCTCCAACTTTGAATTTCTCTTCTCTACATAGAAATGCTAGCTCAATGGCAAGAATTTAGCTCTACATGGGACCAAACCACAAAAATCCTCAACAAAAGCTACATATGGGAAACTACAGACTCAAACAAAGAAAGTTTGTTCTCTGGTTCCCAAGTCAGAAAGCAAATCAGTGTTGCTAAGGAAATGATGTTATTATTTAAGGATCAAGGCAACATTTGGTTTGGGGCTGAGAAAAAAAAAACTAGCAGAATTAACTTGTCTTTTCTGAGTAATAGAAATGCTAATATTTAAGAAGAACAACATAGAGTTGTGTTTTTAGAGGTCTGAATTACAAATATGATTTCCACAGCACAAATAAAATTTGGCAAATATGCCTCTGAGAAATATTTTCTCTGACCCAAACCTTATTTGAAAAAAATCCTAGAATGTTAAAAAATATTACTATGTTTGAAATAATGAATAATCATTATTAGGAAATAGAATCTGAAAAATCTGTCTTAATGTTCAAATCCTGAAGAACCATGGAAAATAGCAAGCTATTTCTTACTCATAAACTGTGTGAAATACATTTAAGACACAAGAGAATTACAGGGAAGAGGAAAATTCAAAAGCAAGTATATGCAATTATTCTGAATATAGATACGCATACTTACTTGCAGAGTCTATAAATTTGGGGTAGGCATCATACGTGATGAGTGGAATTGGCAAATCCCTGAAGTACAGCTTAAGTGCGCCAGTGATGATATTGATATCTTCATACATGTTCACAGAAATGTCTGCCTTTTCGCCATCTTTTAAGGGAGTTAAAATTTAAAATAAATAATTACTTATATTATTGCTCAACAGAAAAAATGACAAACCTGGAGGTGGAGGTTAGAGTTGATACCATTTATAAAGATCTACCACTGTGCAATTAGAGTTCCCACTGTAATTCCAAATCTGGGGTTTCTTTCAATGAAAAGCCAAATCCATTCTTTCAGTATATTCACACCAACGTTGCTTATTTACCCTTGTTTAAGGATGTATCAGAGAGTAGACTCTCCTGGTTTTCCAAAAATCTAAGTGGAAACTAATGGAATACTGTAGGCTTATTTCTTTTAGAAACATATAAGAAGTTTGGGAAAATTGCAACATAGTCTATTAAAAAACAAGTTCTTCAAAATCTGTATTAATTGCACATGTTATCCCTTTCCCTAAGTTAAAAAAATTTATAATTTTAATTTGCAGGGAATTTAAGATTTAATCATCCAAATTATTCCTGTTCCTTTCTATTGCCTTCTTTGCTTTCTTCCTGAGTGGAAATGTTCACAGTTGTGTGCGTGGAGGCATATAATTGCTTAAAGTTATAGAGGAAAAGTGAAATGATTAGAAATACAGTAAGTTAAAAAATGATGAAAGTGAGATGCTGAATTTTTCAAAAACATTGCTCTGCATAGTTCACACCTCATATTATGGTAAAAAGTATGCATAACATAGAGTCAGAAGTTCTGGGTTGAAATTCTGATTCAGTTACTCATTACATCTATGATCTTAAACAAATCATCTAATCTCTTTGAACCTCAATTTCATCAACTAAAAATGAGGTGGGTATGCCTAATTATTTTAATATTGCTTTTAATTCTTAACTTTATGATCCTTTTTTGTTCTCTTCTGTCTTCTGAAGAAAGGCCAAGTTTCTAAGTTTGACGTTCAAGGGCCTTCACAATTTTGGTCTCTGATCACCCCTATACCTTCCTTTACCTTGCATTTCTCCCAAAGATTTTACTTTTGCTCAGTGGAACTGACTTTTGCAGCATTTCCCAAAATATACCATGGCTTTTTCATCAAAGTACCTTTGCTTATGATTTTCCTCATTGCTTGGGATACTTTCCTTTATTCTTTTCATTTATCTGAGTCCTATACTACCTCTAAGATTCTGCTCAAGATTGATATTTTCTATTAATTTCCCAGGATTCCTTGATCTCTCCCTCCTCTGGACTATTACAATACAAACTACTCTACCTCTCATTCGGCTCAGTATATTTTATTAACTGGAATGTAAGCCCTTTGAGGATAAAGACAAAATCTCATGAGGGTAACTAGCACTTGGGTCAGTACTCTTTATGTAATAGATGTTTGAGTCAATTACTTGTCCAACAAATAGTGTTTACCACATGTAATACACCAGGCTAGGAGACATAGAGGATACATTTATTCAAGCACTATGGATATGAATATTAAATACACGTTAAAATTTCATATAATTTTTTTTTAATTTTAATCCAGGCTAGCTATAAATGGCACTATACTGCCTAATTTATTATTTCTACTCTCTGGCAGGATACTCTCTGTGCCTTGTTTTCTCAACTATGGTAGAAGTTCATCAGATCTGGAGGTCACATTCTTATTTCCTTTGTATCTTCCAAAGGGCATATGAAAGTATTGGTCATTTAGCAGGCATTAAATATAAATATGTGGGACTGAATTTTATTTCTTGATAGGAGTTGATATGTTTTAAAATTCATTGAGTGGGTATATCTAAAAAAAGGAAAAAAAGAAAAGACTGCTGGATTTCATTTTATTATTTTATCCATTAAAGGTAAACCACAATGAGCTACTGTTCATTTTGGCTATCTGTGGTTCTTACCTTCATTTTTATCTTATTTGAGGTTAAAATAATATTCCCAAGTTGCACTCTCTCTTAGATATTTTTGATTCCCTTCATTCTCTTTTTTCTCTCATTGAGAACTTCTCTAGGGCAATTCAGATCTTTTGAATCAGTCTGAGTGCTGGCTCAGATTCCTGGGCAATCAGAAATACCTCCTTAGAGAGTATCTCTGTAGGGTTGAGCTTTTTACCCTAACTGTGAATTTTCAGAGCTGTCACTGCAGTCCCCTGGGAACTGAATTTCTATATCTGAACTAGACCAAGTGGATGAGGGATCACTTAACTGGTTCTGGAGTCATGGAAACATTCAATTCTTCTATCAATGCCAGATTCCCTAGAGACTCTAGTCAGCGAAGGAATTTAGGGTGGTCAAATGGTACTACTCAAAGAGCGAGGAAAGAAATGTCTACATTAAACTGATTTTACATTAATTCAGAACTGTTCCTTCTAGTGCTTATCTGGAATATGATACGATTTTTTTTTCATTTTGGGGAAGTAAAAGCCTGAGATTTTCTCCATTTTCCTTATCCTTTTCTGTCATATGATGGAGACTTTACCATATTATATTGTTATTTGGATAAAAACTCTGTTCTTTATAAGTTCCTATGTGGCACAGTGGGTTGGGAAGCAAGAAGACATCTTTCAAAGTTTAAATCTGGCCTCAAACACTAGTTGTGTGACCCTGGCCAAGTCATCTAATCCTGTTTGTCTCAGTTCCTTATCTGGAAATTGAGAAGAAAATGGAAAACTACTCCAGTATCTTTGCCAAGAAAACCCCAAATGAGGTCAGGGAGAGCTGGAAAGGATTGAACAAGTACCAATAAGTTTACCTATTTACTGGGGAATTGGGAGTGGATGAATAAAAGCTTCTCCTAAAAGAAAGGTAGAAAAGAGCATGAGGAGGGAATGAGAAATAGAATTGGCTCTTGAAAAAGTTAGCTTTTGTTTTTGTTTTTATTTTTTGTCCCTTCACTTAAATTCTAAATTTTGGTACCTTCAGGGTTGCTTTTTTTCTCCAGCATCATTCTATTGCAATATTTAAAGCAACTGTCACACTGAAAAACTATGGAGATATATTAATTTACTTTTTTGTAAAAAAAAAATTAATAAATCCCATTGAACTTCTACCCCTTTGGTTGCACCCTCTTAGAGATGGAAAACATGTCCTGAATCCAGGCAACCCCAACTTTGTTCTTCATACTCTTATGAGTGCCCAAGCACAGTATGTATGACTCATAGGCTTGTCTTATCACTTTTAATTTTTTAATTGAAATTTAGTGAGATGTTGACCCTGTTGCAAAGGGAAGCTCAGATAGTATAGGCAGAACTGGGCTATCAGATTTGCACCAGGGAAATCTCAGATAAGCAGCAGCTTTAAATGTTCTTTATTCCCTTTCTCTTCTTTGTTCTAGCAATGTCATTGCTCTGGTTCTATTTTGGAAGAAATGGCATTTGGTTTTGCGTACTCAAACTCTGGTATGAGCAACTTTGTTGAATTTTATAATTCACCTCCTAGGTCTGGTAGCTTGCATGTCAAGCTATTCAAGAAATAAGTAGCAATTCATTATGGTTCTTCATTTGAAGACCCAATGGTTTAAAAAGTCACTTGAACAAAAATAAATCAGTTACACAAAATATATTTAATGTTCTTTGGTGATATGGCAAGAATCTTGCTGCTATTCTTGATAATAGCAAAAAAGCTGGAAACAAAATTTGCTGCCCAGTGACTGAGGAGTGGCTGAACAAACTTTGGTATATGAATGTAAAAGAATATGTATCATTTTACAGTGATGAATGTGAGGAATTCAGAGAAATATGGGAAGACTAATGCTAAGCAATGTAGCAATGCATGAAGAACCAAAGGAAAAAATACAGAAAAACAACAAAAATGTTAATGATATAAATTCTAAGAGGCAACTGAACTCCAATGAGTTGTAATGAAAAAATATTGATGCTGAAGAAATGATTATTAAACATAACTCCCCTTTTTCAGCAAAGAGGTGGTAGACTATAGATGCAAAGTACAGCATATACTCTCAGCCATTTAGCCTCTGTGTCGGTTGGTTTTACTTAAATGTTTTTCTTAGAAGGAAGGATGCAGTCATAAATAGGGATGGAGTTTGGGGAAAATAACTTGTAAAAACAAAAGGCAACAAATAAACAAACAAAAAAACAAATAAATCTTTGGATTTCAAAAATGAATCTTGCTGTTAAAAACAGACTTAAGAACATACCTCTGTCAAATGCCATTTTTACATCTTCAATAAGGTCACTAAATCCTGAGACTCTGTAGAGTCCTTCAGAGTTAAGACCTGTAAATGAAGAACATGTGAGCCAAATGAAATAGTTTAGAATTATGTGCTTTTCCTCTAAATTCTAATTTCCTTTCTTAATTCTGTGCTGGATAGGTAAAATATCAAAACGATTCGCTCAGAGACATGAGTATTAGGAACTTAGCCATTCTTTTAAAAGTAAAACCAGTTCATTTCATCCTTTAACCCTGACCTACTGTCAACTGAGCTCTCATATTTAGTTCACAATCATTTTGTAAAATTAGATCAAATATGGTAAGCCTTACGGGAAATAACAGTATCAGGCCAATTATAAGATAACATTTAAAAAAAGAACATTGAGATTAGCCGTATTCAGAGAACCATGGCATTTATAGGGCTGGTGTAGTCCCTGGAGGAAAAGATCTAATTCTTGGCTAATATTATGTTAATTGAGCCTGTTTTCTCATCTTCTTCAGGCCCAAGAGATCTATGACCTTTGAAAAATGGACAGACATTTACAAGTCCACCAAGTAGCAAGTACCTTCACAATAAACAAACAATTAAATATTTGTGGAAGTGAATTTAAAGATGATTTCTGCGGAATGAAAATAGACTATTTAAATATGTTTTCAAAGTAAATCTTCTCATAGCTAGTTAACTATAACTTGAAGTGCACCTTTTAAAGTAATGGTCATGGTGATTAATTTCAGGCTTATGGATCATTCGGTGTGTAGAATATGGGGTAACTCTCTTTATTCTCTCCACTCCTCAAGAAAAAATGCAAATCAGGAAAAGCACCTTTGAAGAACAAGAGGGGTGTCCATTATGCCATTGGGACTCAAATTCAGGAAAACCCTTGATAACCGGGATCAAATATAAACAGATTAGGAAAAAAGGAAATCATCAAAGAAAAACATCTTACCTCTAGATTCAATTTCTCGAATGCACATGTCAACTACCATCGGCCTTTTAGTGATATGTGCTTTTACTAGTGTTGTAAGGTCACAGCTATATACCTTTTTGACATGCTTCAAGTCTGGTTTACAGTCATTGGGGACCATCTTGGAACACTGCTTATGAACATTTAAACCACAATCTAGAAAAGAAAAAAAAAAAAAAAAAGGTGGAAAGAACTCATTCCTAAGCAAATATTTATGACCTGATTGCTTCCAAAGTATTCTAAGAAAATTAGTTAAAGGCGACTATTCTTCTTTGTATTCATTTTTAGCAATGTAATTAATTCCATTTCATCAAACCAAAGGAGAAAACATTTTCCTCAATTTATATCCATGTTTTCCAAATCACTAAAAATCTTAATAATACTGATATGCTATATTTACTTAAAGTTGCAAAATGAATACAAGTGATTCATTGAATTTTTTACTTTTTATCCTTCTTTTAATCTGCAGACAATCATTATCAATTATCAGGATTACTGTAGTCATTTGATAGTTTTAGTTCTATGAATTAAGAATGTTATTTAAATGTATTTCTAAGTCTTCAGTTCACAGGATCCAAATATTTTCTAGATACAATGCAAATTTAAAAATACAGAAATATTTCTGAGATACTTTTGTTTCTCTATTTCAAGGGAATTACAATGAAATTTTGGGGCCTTTATTCCCTAAAGGGCTTAACAAGAATAAAAAAGATCTGTTTTTATAACATTATCCAAAGTATGTTAGAAACAATAAAGTCTCAGGTGGAAGAAATTCAACAACAACAAATTTACCTTTTTTAAGGTCTTTGCATGAAATCTATTAATATTGTCAACTAAGTGAAAAATATGAGTTGGCTTTTTGTGAACTTAGCTGGAGCTGAACCAATATAATTTGGAGCAAAAACATTATGATTACTTTTGAGTAGAACTTTTGGTTGACTTGTTCAACTACAGTCTATTTCATGGTAGCCAATTGACCAAGACACAGAACTGAATACTCCATGTGGATGAAACATGATTTGGGATTTAGAAGTAATAAATCAGATGATAAATTATATTTGAAAGTTATATAGCTAAGTATGTTGGCACATCCCAAATTAAGTACTCATAAGTAGCTCTCCATTGTCTATATTATAGAGGGCTTAGATTTATTTTTGGATGCAGAAAAGAAGCAATAGATTGAAACTATTGTGGCAGACTTCAATTTGATGAGACAGGAGCAGAGTTTGGGGGTGGGATACTTCTCAATAATTAGAGTTAATCAAAAGCAAAATGTACTGCTTTAAAGGGTAGTAAGTTTTCTATCACTGGAGACCTCCATTTACTCGATGGGGTTGATGTAGAGGATGCAGATTGGACTGGGCAAGTGATTGCCTAATAAATACTTGTTGAACTGGATTCAACAAATATTTATTGAGCATTTCTCTCTCTCCTCTCTCTCTCTCTCTTCATACACATATATACGTATACACACCCATACAGGTATACACACATGTACATGCACATATGTATACACACATGTATGTGTGTGTATAGTTAGGTTATCTTCAGTGGAAAGCAAAAGACTCATCTCTCTTCACCGATTGGTTTGTAAATGAATGAATAGTAGGTCTACTGTCAAAGATTTCATAGCATTTGCACCATGGAAACACAGTAGCTAGTGGTTTATCTGAATGCCTTTATAATGCTGTAGCCCAATCTGAACCTTCTTTGAATAAATTATTGATTTCATCAAAGAAATGTTTCAAGGACTTACCAGTCAAAGCTTTTTGTAAGGTCTTTACTAGATAAGATCAGATAAATAGTTCCCTACTTTTCCACACAGGAAACCAAACCCAACCTAATCAATAAAACCTAAGTAGTCTTTCCTAAGGGCTTACTGCAGGTTAATGGCAAAATGTGGAATTAAGCTGTTGATGCTTTCCCTAATTAAAAAAAAAATTCTGTAGTTTTTCTCCTTTAATGTAATTTTGGAAACTCTGTGTATTATACAAAATGATCAACATTTTGAGTGAAAAATAAACTAAGTTTTAAGCTTTAGTAGCTTACAACTACACTAAGATTTTTGGAATATCCTGTGTTGGTAGAAGTTTATAATCCATGACATATTAGCTAGAATTTTACAATCAACTAAAACAGAGAGTAAAACCATTTTCCATATGTGAAGTGCTCTCCAATTTTCAAGACTTATTCCCAGGTACTATTTGATTTGAATTCAATTTCAGTTCTGAGTGAAAACCCTGGTTGCAATATTTTACAGGATTGTTATTTTGCATTAGAGAAATAATCCATATACATTTCTAGAGCATTTGTAACAACAGTTTGACATATAATAACAATGTTGTCTGTCACATATGAAGAGGGTTGTTGTGTCTGAGTTGTTTTTCCAGGAACAGGTGCCTTTGAATTGATTCATGAATAAATTCTAAACTAGTAATAGATATTAAGCTACATTCATTACTATGTCCTTTAGAACACAGTAACAAAGGATGTACTATAACATTTTGTCTGATTATCTCATTTAAGGTCCTATGAAAATTTCAAAATCATAATTCTAAAAGTAGCTTACAAATAATTGGTCTATTAAGCTTAAAAAAAGAAGCACATGATGAAACTTACCATATAGTTATATTTCATTACCAGAGTCCCTTTCCTGTGTGGAATCTGCAAGTGGAAATTCTTTAGAAGGCAGAATGGTGGCATTTCAGCTGGCTGCATATCATTATATGTGGGCAATAAAATATCCAGATATTCTGTACTTATGATACTAAATATCAGGTATTTGGCAAAATTCAAATTTACCTGTTTTCCTATGCATTCTTTATAGGCATAGTCTTAGTTGCCTCTGATTTTAAACTTCTGACATTCCTAAGGCTCATTTGTGAATTTGAAAAAACTGACGTCACAACTGTATCATATTTAGAGATAAAAGGAAAAGGAGAAAAAAATCTTATCTAAATGGCTATTCTGTATTCCACTAAAGAAAATAAAATTACTAAAAAATTGTACATATCTAAATGTTGTAGTCACTTTTAAAGACCTGATTTTTGACAAGTGCATGAAGTTCCTCAAAAACTCAAATTACAGTTGCTATAATAAAGCATTCTTTTATTTCTTAGTGCTGTATAGGAGTTTTAAGCTCTATCAAAAAACTGCTGTTTCAGCTACTGGCAGGATATCAATGCTTCATGTAGCCAAGAAGACTTTATTTGGTTTTTGTACTTTTTATTTATAAAGTCCTATAACTTCCAGGTTCTGTTTTGTCTCCAGGGAAGTGCTACACAATAAATACTAAGAGATAAGGGCAAGGGAGGGAGAAAGACCATAAAAGCAAATCCAATTGTTGCACTTCTTCATTGGGTCAGGATTTTTAGGTTGATATTAAATCACATCTTTTTTTCTAAGTGAAAAAAAAAAAACTAATAAGAATGGAGTACACATATTGAAATAGGCATCAAAAAGCACAATTTAAATAATATTTCATTCTTTTAGGATAAAATGTTGGGAAAAGTAAAAGACAACTCAGGCTATCTTTTTATATGTTCCTTGCTTTAATTCTCAAAGAGAAATAACACTTCAAATCTAAAAAGCTAAAAAAAAAAAACCTTTTGAAGAAAAATAGTTTTATTGACTTTGTTCTATTAGTGGAATGAAGTACTAATCATAACTCTGCCCCCATGTTGCAGAATTAAGAATTTTGTATTAATCCTGACCTATGCCCACAAATTAAAAATAATTGGAATAAAAGTTTTGTTTTTAAACTCTTCTGGTTGTTTTTCCAATAGAATGCCAGCTTCTTGAGGGGAGAAACAGTTTCATTCAACTAGTTGCTTCTTGAGAGTCAGGAGGATCTTTTGCCATTCTTTATGTCCCCATTACTTAGCACAGTCCCTGGCAACATAGTAGGTCCTTAATAAATATTTGCTGATTGACACAGACGCAAATTTCTTTAACTCATAAACTTGCATTTCATAAATCCTAGATTAAAAGGTATGTATCTTTTTGAGGAAATTATTTATGTTCTCTGACTTGAAATAAGTTTCAGACTATATTTTCAACAGTCAATAGGCTTTACTGTGACAAATATTTCAGGGTGGCAGTATTAACATCAGGGCTAATCTGTAATTATATAATCCATAACACTATTATTTTAATAGCTTTAAAGAAAGTTAGAAGGAAGGAAAATTCTGGAATTGAGAGATTAAGGATACTGTTTTTTTTTTTTCAATGCCAGATTCTAAAAAGGCTATTTAATGATTCATGCTGTAGGCCATGTTGTCTTGTTAAATGCTCCTGTTGGTGGCTGGATGCTTAGCCCAAGCCTGTTACTGCCCCTCAGCCTTGAAATGCACAACAGCCTGCTTTGAGGCAAGAACAAGTAGCCATCAGCTGTACATTCTGATTGCTTACAATAACTTTGCTAGTCTGATGGCAGTATTCAGAAATGAAGGCAAAATTGATGCCTTTGGCAGAATAGGATTTTAAATATCCTTCTGAACTTTATTCCAGTTTGATGGCTCCTTGATAAATGGAACTAGCACAAAGACAAGTTGTCACAAGGATCCAGATTACATAAATGCCTCTATCTTGTGATGGGTAGTCGGCTGTTATCTTTCTTTGGAGTTATTTCCCATAATGCCTAGTTCACCTTATTTCTTTCTGAATTCTTTATTTTAGAAAGGTGGGGGGATCATGCACAGGGGTATCTCGTAGATTTAAGGAGATAATGTGGGGAAATAGGACTTTGCCTGGAAACTAGAAACAATTTTTATTTAAATGTGATCAGTTGTCATGGAAAACTGTGTCTCCGAGTCTGATTTCTTTTTTTTTTTAAACGCTTGGTTTGCTCTTATGCTCAAGTTAATGAAGTTCAGATCATACAGGCAATACCAGGGAATGATGCTTCAAGGACATATAATGCAGGTGAACATTTTATGAGACTTTCCCTTCTAATTCATTCATTTCTTTCATTCTACACCTTTATGCCATTTGAAATAACAATTTAGATAGTCTGTTAAGAGCCTTATGCCCCATTTATCTCTTTTCATTTTAAAAGCACTATTGTAGTCAGATGGCAACTTTGCAGGTTATTTGAGAATAGATTCTTCCTTGATAGGTGGAATCCCAATTCAAAGAGTTAAGGTCTTTTTTTTTTTTCTTCATTCTAAGTAAATTGACTCATAAATAGTGCTCTTCCTATCTTTTTTTAGAGAGACAAAGGATAGACAGAAATTCAGTTTTCAGTCTTCTTTGACAAAAACCATATGGTCTGTGAGCAATATCTATGGATTTCTTACCATTGGCCTTGTTCTTTGAGTAGTTGATGGAGGTAGTTGTGGAAATTTACTTCATATTATATTAGAGCTGGAAGGAGTCTTAGAAAATATTTATTATAATTTTGTCTTCTCATAGATTTCTAAACTGACACCCAAAGGGTTCTGTTAAATGATTTGCCCACTAATATGCAAGTGGATCCTGGCAGAGACAGTGAACTCATATCTCTACATGTAGTCATATGTTTCAAAAAGATTCAAGGAATTAACAGCAGAGAATTGTTGCTTTTAGCACTCAATGAAGTGAAGTAAAACTTCAAAATAGATAGCTTAACTTACTGGGAAAAGAATATATTGTTTTTAAATTTAAAAAGTTGGACCTCAGAACTTACTGGGCATTTTGGACAATGATACCCTACATAAAGTTCCATTTATATTTGGGATTTCAAAGTCATGTCACAAAAGAAAGGGGTATATTTAGAATAATAAACTTTCCAGAGTAGTCTAAGTTAAAATTTATCTGTTTTTCTTTGCTTTTTGAAATCTTGTCAGAAGGCCTGCTTTTGACTAAATAAACATACTTTAAAGCACATATAGGAAGTAATTTTTCATTTTTATATTTTCAGGTAACATAAAGAAATCTCTATGACTAAATATTATAAATAAAAATGAAATGATCATTTTTAAGAAAAAGGAAAAAAGTCTGTGCCAGAATTCAGATTTGTTTCAATAAAGGCCCAATTCAGAGTACAGTAGTTCTACAGAGATGGATTTCATGTGATTTGAATAACGACTTTATCTCCTGTCACAAAAGTATTTCAAGCACTCCCTGAATGGGTCACTTCTTTAGAGGGTGAATCTTATAATTACAGCAGCATTATAATTCACAAATAGTATTCTTGTGTATATACAAGAGTTAAAAATGTTACAAAGAAAATATTAGGGACTGAATGCTTTTTCAGTGTTTTCTTTCAAAGATTTTTGTGAATTTTTTTTTGATAAAACAATCATCTTAGAGAAAATCACAGAATTTTTTTTATAAAAAAAAGGTTTCAATCTGATTTTACAATGCCTTTGTGGGGGAAAAAAATCAGTTTAACAAGTTACCTTTAAAATTCAGTTGCTAAGGCAACAAACATAGCTCTCTGTACATTGCCTTTTTTGACATCATTTTTATAAATTTAGTTACTTGAACATCAAAGGCTTATATTAAATATAGCCACTTTGCTTTCAACTAGTTTCATATCTTTTTCTAAACAAGCTGACTATTCTTCTACTTAATAATCCAGCATCTGAATGCTAGAATATACTGACACTCATTATTAGCCACAAACACATATAGTACTTGAGGTCAGGAAAGTAATTTATGATTACTTTTTGTTAAGACCATAACTCTATAAAGGAAGCAGTAGGTTAGTACTACCATTCCCATTTACATATGAGGACACAAGAGACAGAGAAAAGATAATGAAATTACATACCATAGTGTGTCAGCATCAAGGCTAAGACTATAATTTTCCACCTTGGAAAGTCAGGCCACCACCTTAATGCCTGTGCCGTGTTATCTAAAGTAACCCTATAATGTGTGAAAAGGAAGGATGCTTTTCCTAGAGGAAATGGGAACAAAATAGAGGGCCCATCCCTTCCCAGAGTGTGAGTCAGAGTGTCTGGCCCACCATACATGCTTATTAATGAACATTAATTAGGGTTATTCGATGAAGAGAAGACTGAAGAGGTGGTACCTGCACATTTCACTCCCTGAGCAATGAGACCCCACATAAAGTTGGCACAGTATTCACACCAGTGTGGACCTCTGAACGTATGGACCTGAAAGAGAGTAGAGGAGGGGGGAGGGAAGGGAAACACACACAGATGAGGAGGTTGTTTCACAGGCAAAACAGTTATGTTCATAAATGAGCCACGAAGGCCATGTGAAAGCTGAGAGAAATGGTTGCATACAGTAAAACCTCAATTAACTGGGACCCAACTCACCAGAATCCTGCTTCGAAGAGGCATTGTAACAAAGCAACCCAATGCCAAGGATTTGCTCAGAAAAGCCATTTTCCAAAAAAACAAATTTCATTTCAGGCAATTGAGGGTTCAGAAAAGACTCAGTCCTTTCTCATACCTCCTCAAGGTACAATGCTATTAATTAACACTGATGCTTAGGGGTGATAGAAACTGCATGTTGATTGATTTCAAGGAATGACAAGATCCTAAATTCACAAAGATTCAACTGTGTTGACTATACTGTATAGGAAGGAAAGATTTTATATTCTAGAAAGACTTTTAATATCATATATGGTGGTCGTGATGGTGATAGTTGTATTTAATGGAGTTTCAGGTTAACATTCTGTTGACCAGAGAATACGATTAACTAGAATATTTGTTCACTAAGTATTTGAGTTAATGGAGGTTTTACTGTATTTATTTATCCTTATGCCTGGAAAGGAAATGAACTCTGAAGGAGGGTGGAGAGCTAAATGCCAAAAATCCCAGTAGACAGCTATATGTATGAAAAAGAGAAGTATAAATCAGAAGAACTCTTTCTAAGCACAAAATAATTTTTGTAAGAAAAGGAAAAAAATGTTGGTGTAACAGAGAAGTGAAGGATAAAAAGTAAGGACATTTATTTTTCTGTTTATCCCAGCAATGGGATTTTTAAAAGGAATAAAGAAATCACTCATTTTTTAAAATTAAAATATCAATTTAAGATTTCCAAGCAAGGTTAGAACAAAGAAAACTGGCAAGAAAGATATATAAGTAAGAAGCTAAAAAGAAAAGAAACATTTTTAGAGAAGTCAGTTATTTTTCTTATATCAAGTTTATTTATGATAATTCTAGATATTTTCTATAGCAGAAAACAGTAACACCAAACTGTGAAAATTATTCTTAGTTTGAAAACATGAATATTTCCCCCAATAAAAATATTTACCTAAATATACTAGTAAAAGATAATGGAATTCACAGTCAAGACTGTATTTTCTGAGTAGGTCCCATAAAGAGTCAACCAATGGATTTTTAATATACATAAGTCAGCATCCAATGGTGATGATATTGACAGCATTATAACATGTGTATAGTGGGTGGTCTGAAAGATCAATGCATGACCTATAGTCCTTTTTGTTCTCTATACATGTGAAGGCTGACCTTGAGCTCATGCCGCAGGGCATCCTTTGATAGACTTATCAGTTTCATAATGCTGAATAGACTTTGAACTGCTGTGTGGTCCATAATTCTTTTCTGTTTTCTTGCAAATGAGATTTAAGGACATGGTCCTGAGAAAACACAGAAGCTGCTGGAATGATAGTTAAGGATATTTCCAGCCTGTGGGTTTATAAAAGGGTTGCATGGAATACAGGAAGCAGTGCTGGATGTCTTGAGAATTCCTCCACAAAATAAGGAGCACAGAAGTATCCTTACTCTGCAATCACCTCATTCTGTTGGGAGTGGGATGGACAAGATGCCATCAGTGCAGACACAACCTGCCACAGTAGCACAGTTTATTTAGCTTTAGGATTTTAGGGATTGTCCCTGGGTAGCAATTTTTTTTTTTTCAGAAGCCATCTCAGCTCAGAAATGGGTAAAACCAATTTGATGGGTCTATGATTTTATTAGTAGCAATGCTTCCCTCATTGAATCAGAAAGGGACTGTTGTAATTCTTGTCCACGTTACTTCTCTATGCCCCCAGAAATCCTTTTAGACCAAAGGTTCTAATTCTTTTTTTGTGTAATAGCTCTCTTTGACCTGAGTCATAGTGTCCAGACCCTAGTCTGGTGAAACCAATGAACCCTTCTCAGAATTGAAGCCAATGGACCCTTCTCAGATTAATACTCTTAAATGTTTACAATAAGATACATAACATATAAAATATTATAAATTAGTATATATGTATTTATATTTTAATATATGTAACATACATTTTAGTATATAAAGGAAACCAGTCATATTAAAATAAAATTATCACAATATTTATAAACAAGTTCATAGGTCTCAGATTAAGAGTCCTTGTTATAAAGGATATATCTAATGAATTGGATGCCTTTGTATTGTTCTACTATCACAGGAGTACCACTGCAGAACTTGGGCTATCTATCCATTTACACTCTTCCCCCATTTCTGCCCCCCAGGCAATTGGGGTTAAGTGACTTGGCCAAGATCACACAGCTAATAAGTGTTAAGTATCTGAGGTCAGATTTGAATGCAGATCCTCCTGACTCCAAGGCCAGTGCTCCATCCACTGTGCTATCTAGTTGCCCCATCCCTCATTCTTGCTAAATGATTTCTTTTTGTCATCATCTCTGTCTTTGATAATTATTAATAGAGAATAGCAATGTCTAGTAGTCTTGTTCAGATACCTCCAATACATTTGGCAATCTTACCTTTATTCCTTTGCAGGTTGCATTCTTGACTTTGTACTTTCTCTACCATGCTACTGAAGTCTTTTCATTAGAGAAAATCATTTTATTCTTGAATTTCTTACTCTGGAAGCACCCTCCTCCCTTGCAGCCATTCATTCTGATTGGCTAGTTTCTCCCAGAACCTCCATTTTAAAAAGGACCCTTAAATTATCCATATTTTCATTCTTCTCAAGGCTGCATTTCTGACTCTTCTGGATTTTCTCCATGTCCCAAGTTGGTGTAAGGGTTGGGGAGTTACTTCATCTTTCTCCACCCCAACTTCTGCTTTTCAACTTTCTTGAATGTGTTATCTTTCCCATTAGATTAAAAGCTCCTTGATGACAAAAACTGTTTCTTTCTGCTTATATTTTCATTCCCAGCACTTAGCACAGTGGCCTGGTAGCACTTAGACTTAGTAAATACTTAATAAATGCTTGATTTGTGCTTCCTTCTCTTTCCTTCTCTCCTCCCTCAAAACAGAAAAAAATTTAAAAGTCTCTGGTGAGATTAATAAATATATTTGAGGAGTCTTAATGAGGCTCCTAGGAATTACTCATGAGGTATCTCTGACATGTATGTAGATGTCATAAATACACAGCTTTTTTTTTTTTGCAAAATTTCATGATTAATATTACAATAGGGCTATTGGCTTAAAAGGCCATTCTAAAGCTAGAAATAGAGAAAAATAATAGTTGAAAGTTATATAATGCCTTAAAACTGGTTTACAAAGTACTATATATTTCTTCTACTATTTGAACTTCATATTGTATGTGATAGGTACTACAGACATTATTAGCCTCATTTTGCATGTGAGGAAACCAAGACTGAGGATGTTAGAAAATGACTTCCCTAAAATCAAACATTTATGAAATAATGAGATTCCACAGTAACCATACAGGAAGCTTTCTAACCTTATTTTTCACAATAAGAAAGAATATAGTATTTTTGAAATCCTGTGACAGTTTCTTTTTTCTTTTTAATCTTCTCAATGCTAAAAAAATATTTATGTAACTCTCTGAGGAGAAGCTGTTTTCTTGATTTTAAGATTACATGATACTAATCTATAGAATCAATCTTTGGGGAATTACATTTTAAAAATTTGATCTATGGGTAAGTTTTTATAAAAGCATAAAAATTTTTGCCCTTTCTTTTAGCTTATGTAATTTAACTCCCCAGGAAACTGTTCTAGAAATATGTTACCTAGTACGAGAAGCCTACGGATAGTTTATTTAAGGAACAGAATATTGCTTGCTTCTTTTTTGCATTCTTAAGAGATTATTTTCTCTGCATTGTGACCTCTGTTTCTCTAGGACACTTGCACGGGAGGGGGGGAGGGGTTAATACTTTAAAGGAAATTAAACTAAATGGAACATTCATTCATTCCCAGCTCTAAAGCCATGCCATGACCCTACATCTTAAAAGAGGGATTCTTAATCTGAAGTCCATGAACTTGTTATTAAAATATTTTGGTAACTGTTTTTAATATAAATGAGTTCCTTTGTAATGTTTTATATTTTATTTTATGCAGTTGGAAACATTATTCTGAGGAAGAGTCTAAAGGATTCATAGTCATAGGGTCCATAGCATAAAATAGGTTTAAGAACTATATATTAAAGAAATATAATTTGTTCTTTGCACTTTCTCTTAAACAAATAATATCTTTTAAAATTAATAAATATATTGTTAATCCCTCACTCAATGAAGGAGAAGATGACATTCTAATTTTTTGGAGGGCTGGGTAAATTTATCACAGATTTCAAATGGGGAGCTGGCTTCTTTCCAATGGCAATCTGACACTGATTTGCCAGTAGTTGCAAACGCCAATGATTATAATCTCTTTTGGCTCAGTGTTTTTCTTAAGTGAGAACTAATTCAAACAACTGAACACTGGTACCAAATTAGGAAGTCTTTTTCTTTTCTGTATTACATTAAAATTAGAGATAAAAAACAACAACAACAAAAATAAGGCCATTAAAGGACAAAGTGGAACACATGTAAAACAATGTGTTCACCAAGACCCAGAAATTACTTTTTTTTATTTAAAATATTTGGGGTAATTTTGCTATGAGATGCAGTATAGAATACTGATTAAAGAACCAACCTTGGAACCAGGAACTC
>JAJPUD010003285.1:243184-258917 GCA_023553655.1 Myrmecobius fasciatus | reverse complement strand
ATGAAATATGGACCACAACGTAACATTTTCATGATCTCTATTGACATTTGCTTGCATTGTGTTGCCTTTCTCTGATTCTTTTTTTTTTCTTGTAGATAGGATTTTTCTTGCATAACTTCTCAAGCATTTCAACATTATTAACATGTAGTGGACTTCCTTCCATCTAGGGGAGGGGAGGGGACTGGGGGTAAAATTTGTAATGGAAAGCTTTGTAATGATCAATGTTGGGGAACTACCCATATATATGGTATACAAATAAAAATCTTTAATAAAAAAAAGAATGTCAGTAATATACTTTGAAAATTAAAACTGTTATAGTCTATTTTCTTACAAGTTAATATCAATATATACTAAGAATAAAGTTTTCATTTCTGTAATATTTCCCTAAAGATTAATAATAGCTGGCATTCCTAGAGCTTTCTAAGTTTTGCAAGGCACTTTCCATATATTATTTCATTTGATTTTCACAATCCTGTGAGGCAGGTGATATTATTATCTTGATTTTACATATCAAAAAATTGAAGCAAGGTTTAGTGTCTTGCCCAGAGTCACACAGTTAGAAAGTTTCTGAGACAGGTTTTGAATTCAGGGCTTCCTAATTCTAAGTCGAGCATTCTATCTACTAAAGACCAAAAATTAAATTTTGGGGTTTTCTTTCAATTTAGTTTTAGACAGCAAAGCAGGACTGAATGATTATTTATAGTTCTTCTTTTCAATTCACAAATAACACTACCTTCAGACTTACAATAGCTATCAAACCTATTTCACAAATAAAGACATTGTGATGCTACTGCTTTGCTTTAGCCTCTTTCAAAGTATAATTCATCTTCTCAATTGAAAATTGCCACAGAGTACAGAATTTCCCAATCATGAGATGACCCTGTTATTGAATGACAATGTGACCATATCATGCTGAAAAAACAAGAGATTAAAATGGCATGGGGATAATTTTGTTAGCACAACTATTAAACCACTAGTGATAAAATCAAATATTTCTGAAATACAAAAAATTAATTAATATACATCCTATTAGCCTGATTATCTCCTTTATGTACAGACTGGCAACACTGGCTTCTGCCACAGAGGTAAAGGGTATATGGACTCATGAAAGAACTGAGCTGAAATTCTTAACCTGAATTGATTGGTTTTGTCTTTAATCCTCAAAAAGCAGCAAAATTATATCACTGTATGGGGGTTAAGATACAGTGTGTCTGATTATGGCTGATCAGACCAACACGAGCTAAAAAGGCTCTACCACAAATCAGACGTAAATAGTCTATATTAATATCTGGAAGGGAAATGTTTCTAAATGAGCCCATCTCATAATATATTTTACTGTTTTACTGAAATTCTGTTTTGCAAATAGAACAAAGCCTTCTTTGATGAAGGCATACTATGCTGAGTGGTCCTGTCCTCTGGAGCTAAACAGATCCTGACCAATCCTTTTCCCACATGATTGCTCTTCAAATATTTCTCCCCCAAATCTCCTCTTCTATAGGATAAATATCCTCATTTGCTCCTGAAAAGGCACTACATTCTCATCATCATGTATTCTCCTTTGGACAGACTCCTACTAATCAATACCCTCACTAAAATATGGTGGGCAGTGTCACCATATCTCACAACTGATTTTAAAGTTCTTTAGACAGATTTTGTGAATGTTCTCCTATTGCTTCTTCTGACCTCCATGTGCTTACCTTGGGCGAGTTCTCCATAAAACAGTCTTTTTGGCAGACTACATCTAGCCTTTCAACAACGTGGCCAGTCTATCAGATTTGTATTCTTTGCATTAGAATGCTTGGCAATTTGTCTTGAGAAAGGATCTGTGTCTTATACCTTATCTTACTAGGAGATTTCAGAATCTTCCTAAGAATTCAAATGGAAGTGATTCTGTTTCCTGGCTTGATGCTAGTATACTGTCCAGGTTTCACAAACATACATCAATGAGGTCAGTATGATGACTCTGTAGACCTTCAGTTGGGTCTAATACCTCTTCTCTCCCATATTTTCCTTTGGAGTCTCCCAAGCACTGAGCTAGCTCTAGCAATCCATGTGTCAACCTCATCATCTACATGTATATTCCTGGAAAGTAAATTGCCTAGGTATCCACAGCTTTCAAAATTTCTTTTTTTTTTGCCGCAACAGATGGTTCCACATATGGATGGTATGTTGCTGGCTGATGAAGAACCTCTGTTTTCTTGGTGTTAATTGTTAGACCAAAATTAGCACAAATAGCAGAGAACTGATCCATACTTTGTTGCATTTTCGCCTCAGAGGCTGCATTGAGTGCATAATCATCTGTGAACAAAAAGTCACACACAAATTGTTCCTCCATTTACTGTGAGGCAAGTCACTTTGCCTCTCTGAACAAGTTGAAGATATATATTTTTTCACTACCTAATTCAAAGGATTGTCACAACAAAGTACTTTGTAAACCTTATGCTGTTACAAAATTGTGAATTTTTATTGTTACCAGTCATATTTTTTCCTTTAGCAATGTCCCAGACTGTTCTAGTCAGTGAAACAGCTTTTTTTTTAACAGTTCTGTATTTATTATCTGTCAAAACTGTCAAGAGACATGTCAACAGTGCATCACTAATATATTTTTTTAATTTTATTTTATTTGCAAAACATATGTATAGGTAATTCTTCAACATTAACCCTTACATAGCTTTCTGTTACAGATTTTTCCCCCCAACTCCCCACCTCTCCCCTAGATGTCAGGATATCCACTACATGTTAATTATGTTTAAATATTTGGCAAATCAAATATATGTATACATATTTCCAAACTTATCATTGTTGTGCAAGAAAATTCATATCTACACAGAAGACATATCAGATAAAGGAAACACAATGTAAGCAAACATCAATCAAGAGTATGAGAATGTTATGTTGTGGTCCACATTTCACATCCCTCTCTCTGGGTGTATATGGCTTTCTTCAGAGAACAATTGGAGGTGGTTTGAAACATTTCATTGTTGAAGAGAGCCATGTCCATCAGAATTGATCGTCATATAGTATTGTTGTTGCCGTGTATAATGATCTCCTGGTTCTGCTCATTTCACTCAGCATCAGTTCATGCAAGTCTCTCCAGGCCTCTCTGAAATCATCCTGCTGGTCATTTCTTACAGAACAATAATATTCCATCATATTCATATACCATAATTTATTCAGCCATTCTCCAATTGAAGGGCATCTATTCAATTTCCAGTTTCTAGCCACTACAAAAAGGGCTGCCACAAACATTCTTGCACATGTGGGGCCCTTTCCTTCCTTTATGATTTCTTTGGGATATAAGCCCAATAGAAATGCTGCTGGGTCAAAGGGTATGCACAGTTTGATAACTTTTTGAGCATAGTTCCAAATTGCTCTCCAGAATGGCTGTATCCGTTCACAGCTCCACCAACAATGCATCAGTGTCCCAGCCTTCCCACATCCCCTCCAACATTCATCATTAACTTTTCCTGTCATTTTAGCCAATCTGACAGGTGTGTAGTGATACCTCAGGGTTGTCTTGATTTGCATTTCTCTGATCAATAGTGATTTGGAGCATCTTCTCATATGACTACAAATAGTTTTAATTTCATCCTCTGAAAATTGTCTGTTCATATCCTTTGATGATTTATCGATTGGAGAATGGAAACAGCTTTCTTACAACACTAAATAATACATGAAAATCTAGCTAAAAATTTTCTTCCGTGACATTCTAATTCTTTCCAAGCACATTTTCCTAATTCTACCATTGAAGTCACAGAATTTGAAACTGGAAGGGATAGCTGAGGTCATCTAGACCATTCTCATCTTATATATGAATAAATTGACTGAAAACATCAACATGCAGTAATAATTATAGCCCATATGCAAACACAGTACTTCTAACTGCAAATCCAAAGGTCTTGCCACTATGGCATATAGGTACCATTTAGAGTGGACAGATTAACAAAGGAAAGAAAGAACATTCACTAATCTACTTTCTTTCACAAGAAGGGGGCATATGAAAAAACACAAGAGAAACAAATGATAAAACTAGGAATATGAAGGACCAGGGTCAATTTGAACAGAAAATGATGGAAATGAATGAATACTAATTATGCTAAATTAATTAGCATAATTAATCCTAGCTGCTGGGACCATGATTATAAAAATCACAGTCACAAAATATTTGAGTGGAAAGAGACTTCAGACATTACCTCAGACACTACACAATTCAAATAATATCTGAGCAGGAATTATTTCCACAGATGATCATCTAGCCCCATAACCTCCAAGATAACCTGTCTATATTTTACTACTGAAAAGTTATTACTTTTAGCAAGTTTCTCCTTAGAGCAAACCCAAATCTTCTTCTCTGTAACTTCTAGCCACTGTGTTGCATTCCGTACTCTGGGGCCAAACAGATCCTGACCAATCCTTTCCCACAAAATGACTTAAATATTTCTCCTCTAAATCTCCTCTTCTACAGAATAAATAAACTCATTTGCTCCTGAAAAGGCAATACATTCTCATCATCATATGTTCTCCTTTGGACAGTCTTCCACTAAAGAATGCCTTCACTAAAAAATGGTATTCAGAATGAACATAATATTAAGAAGGCACCTGGGTTTTTATCTACCCCAATATGTTTATGCAATAAGCCCTGAGGAGGATTTATTAGCTTCCATTTACCCCTATCTCCTTAGGTATATCAAAGCATGAAAAATATTGTTACAAAGGAGCTAAGAATCCAGTGACTTTTGAAAATATTAATAGATCAGGGGCAGCTAGGTGGCACAGTGGATAGAGCACCAGCCCTGAAGTCAGGAGGACCTGAGTTCAAATCTGGTCTCAGACACATAACAGCTGTGTGACCCTGGGCAAGTCACTTAACCCCAATTGCCTCAGCACCAAAAAAAAAAAAAAAAAAAGAAAGAAAATATTAATAGATCAGAGTAAAGGGAAAAATTTGGTTCCATAAGGAATCAGGAAACAACTATCAATGAACCAGCAGTTATCCAGTTGCTCGATAAGATGTATGAACAATTATTAAAGCAAAGAAAATCTAATTTTTTCAAATTATTTTCAGTGAAAGATAACATACCAATTGCAGGCTGAAATTGTGCATGTTATACTGAATGTCTTTTGAAGACCTCATTTCCATGAATCTGTATTAAAATCAATGTTTTTAGGCCTTTGAACAGAAGCAGCACTTAGAACAGATATGAAGATGTGGTAGTTTATATCAGTCAGCAATTGTTTATCAATAAATAATATTGCATTAATTTTACTGCTTTGGTACTTAGTAACAAATATTTGTTAACTGGGTTAAGATTGCAAAATCTATATTGACTATACAGTAGAAGGAACTTGTTTTAAAAAAAAAAGTCAAAGTAATTAGGCAGTAGTTATCATTATAGATCTGTCTAGCATTTAAATTTGAAAAAAAATTTACCCCACGACAAAACAACTGCTCTTTCCTATGTATTCACAAAATAGTATTGTAAATCTGGTGTGAGGAAGGGAAGGAAGGCTCAGTAATTCATGTCTATTCTTTCTATAATAAAATTATAATTGTATTATTACCTATAAAACAATACACTTCCAACAATTTTATTAGAAGAATTGCCAGAACCAAATGTATCTCAATGTTATCATTTTTACAAATTCTGAGACTTTGAAAAAATGAAGAAATAATCTATTCAACTAGTTTCAAGGACAAACTTTTTAAGCTATATTCTTGAATTGAATATTTTTAATGATGTGAGTGGTAGCTACATATATAGCAGTTATCTGTGCAACAAATTACCAACTAAAATGCTACATGACAGTGGAAACTGTGGACATAATTATTGGATTATTGGATTTGCATTTTTAAGAGTAATGAATTTTTTTAAATTGCTTCATAAAATTGCCATTATCTACTATTTTCTGGGCAGGTAGGTGGTGCTATGGAGAGAGTCCTGGGTTTAGGGTTCAAGAATATTTGAGGTCAAATGAAAATTCAGGCTCTTACTAGCTGTGTGAACCTGAGTAAGCTACTTAACCTCTAATGGCCTCAGTTTCCTCAATTATAAAAGGTGAATGATAATAGCACCTACCTCTCAGCCTTGTTAAAAGGATCTAACAAAGTAATAATTGTAAGGCACTTAGTCCAGTTCCTGGTACATAGTAGGTACCATATAAATATTTATTCTCTTCCCTTCCATTATTTTAAGAAAAGGAATGCTGAAAGATGCATTAATGAATTCTTATATAACTTTTTATTTTATATTGACACATTTTGCAAATTTGCAAAATTAATATTTAATAATAACTGTTTGACAAACATCTTATTGTGTCCTCACAACAATTCTGTGAGAGACATGTTTTTATTATTCTCATTTAAAGATGAGAAAACTGAGGCTAGGAGAGATTAGGGTCACCCTGTTGCACAGGGGGACAGTTGGTGTGAGGTAGGATTCTTGATTCTGACTCTATTCACGGTTACCTTGCTGACTCCTTCTGAGCACAAATCTTGTGGTCAAAGATCATATGAAATTATACTTAGAAAATAACACTGCTGAGTTCAATTATATAATTATAAGTTGTTCACCTGAATAAACTGACTGTATTCACTAGAAAATTAGTGTTGTCTATGGCAAAAGACACCATTCTCTTACCAGAATTGGTAACACAGTAAGTAAAGTGGTATTTTCTAAAGATAAGACACCAATATCTATCAAGGGAAGGAGATGAAGAAGAGGAGAGAAGGAAAGGCTTTCCTTTCTCTGTTACCTTTAACATTCTTAGAAACCTAATTGAGAAAAACAGCTCACAAATCTGTAAAATAAGAATGAATTATAAATTGTGTTGTATCACAAAGGAAAAATCTTGTATTTCAAGACAGAAAATTCTGTAAAAAGAAAAGAAAATTTGACTAGTACTTTCCTGATTACAGAGGATGAACCAATATGACAACCAAATAACACATTTTATTTTCACTTCATTTGATAATAATAATGTTTTGGAAAATTATTCCCAGAGAAATTGAGTTATCAACATGAAACAAATCAATATGTTAAGACCTTATTTTTTCTTTCAAAAATGCAACTGTGATATCAATCCTTAACATGATGGTGAGGAACTTGAGTCTTCAAAAGATGCTAATATTCTTGTAATGTTGTTTCAGTAATCTTTATTAACATTTAAGTAGACAGAAGATTAAATCAACCAATACATATAAAGCATGTGTTAAATATTTGTCATGGGGGATGTATCATTATACCAAGAATGCTACAGAAGAGATTCTGTAAGGTGAGGGGTGGGAAGGTTTTGAGAGTACATGGACTATCACAAAATCATAAAGTTGGAAGACCTATTGATGTCAGCTAAGAATCTCCTTTAGGGCATACTTAACAGTCATCCAGCCTTAGTTTGAGGTTTTTTCAGTGAGGAAGTCTCACTGTCCATTTGGGGATCCATTTGGGGCAGTCCATTTGGGGATCATTTAAATTGTTAAGAAATTTTCATTTTCATCCAGTGGGAATCTGTCCTTTTGCAACTTTCACCAGTTGCTCTTGAACAAAACAAATATAATTTCTTTTGAATGGCCATTCTCTTCGTTCCAGGACTCTTCTTCAGAAATGGGAAACCAGGATTTGGTTCCTGAGCTCCCCCTCCTGTGTAGTGGTCTTGCTACTATGCCTTCTCTAGTTCTAGATTCCTTCATCTAGCTTCTGCACAAAAATGAATACCAGCTTCCATTTGTCTCCTAATAACTACCTCTGAAATCACCAATGAAACTTTTTAATTTTTAAAGAGCTCCTACTGCTAATTCCTATAGGAAAGCACATGTGGACTTAAGTAACAATGTGGAAAAAATGAAAAATTACAAAAAGATCTAAACTGCTAACATAAGTCTTCCAAACAATTGTATCTGAGACTAAGCTCTATTTTTTCTTAGTTCTTCTTCTTCCCTGACTGATTGCTTCTTGTCATTATATAAAAAAGTAATTTCAATCCTTTTTAAATGTAAAGCTCTGAGGTTCATCTTCCAAGATAGATTGTATATGGCAAGATGTCTCTGCTTAATACATTCTTATTGGCAACAACAAAAAAAAATACCCAAACTGAATACCATAAAGTTATAAAGACCAAGGTTGGGCCCAAAGAAAGAGACAGAAGACATCTCAATCTTCACACATTTATTTGCAGTTGGGAAACTACAGGTATAAAACATATGAATATAATGTTAGACTTGTTTGATGTGTTAATCAGCATTGCGAATGTTTTTTTTTCTTATTCTTTTTACAAGAGAGAGGGAAGAAGGAAGGAAGGAAGGAAGCAAGAAAGGAAGGAAAGTATGAAGAAGGAAGGAAGGGAGGGAGAGAGTGAAAGTATGAAAAAGGAAGGAAAGAAAGAAGGGAGAATGAGGGAAGGAAGGAAAGAATGAAGAAGGAAAGAAGGAAAGATGAAGAATGCCATTTTCTCAGGCTGTCTTCCATGCATGGAACGTTCTTCCTTGTCATCTCTTCCTATTGGCTTCCTTGAGTTCTGTCAGGTCCCAACTAAAATTCTATATTTGACAGGAAGTCTTTCCCAATCTCTATTGATTCTAGTGCCTTTACTTTTTAATCATTTACTATTTTTTCCTATTTTTAGCTTGTGTGTATACTTGTGTGCATATTCTTTCCTCCAATGGATTGTGAGCTCCATAAGGGCAGAGGCTGTCTTTTGCCTCTTTCTATATTTTCAAAACTTACTACAATGCCTGGCACATAGTAGATGTTAATGTAAATGGTAATTGAAAGAGTGAATGAAGTGAAATATGCCTCAGGCTTTTCTGAAGTGCTTAGTAAATATTTGTTGAATTGACTTAGAAGATGATTGTTAAGAGTTGTAAATACTATGGCCCACTAAATGATTAGCCTCTCAGATCTTCAAATATTAGCTATATATCTATGACCAGTTTAAACCCAAAGTCTTTCTAGTATAGTGGTTGGAACCTGTCTGAAACTCGTTCTCTGATGGGATAGAGTTACCTTCCCATGACAATGAGGCCATTTGGGTAGGACTTCAGTGGAACTTAAATTTTTTTTGAAAATGAACTTTAGAGGGAAAGGGACCCACATGTGCAAGAATGTTTGTGGCAGCCCTTTTTGTAGTAGCTAGAAACTGGAAGCTGAATGGATGCCCATCAATTGGAGAGTGGCTGAATAAGTTATGGCATATGAATATTATGGAATATTATTGTTCTGTAAGAAACGACCAGCAGGATGATTTCAGAGAGGCCTGGAGAGACTTGCATGAACTGATGCTGAGGGAAATGAGCAGAACCAGGAGATCATTATACACAGCAACAGCAATATTATATGATGATCAATTCTGATGGACATTGCTCTCTTCAACAATGAAATGTTTCAAACCAGTTCCAATTGTTCAGTGAAGAAAGCCATATACACCCAGAGAGAGATATGAAATGTGGACCACAACATAACATTTTCATGCTCTATACTGATGTTTGCTTGCATTGTGTTTCCTTTCTCAGATATTTTTTGTTCATGTAGATACGATTGTTCTTGCATAACAAGATAAGTGTGGAAATATGTATACATATATTAGACTTGTCAAGTATTTTAACATAATTAAAATATAGTGGACTTCCTGCCATCTAGGGGAGGGGAGGGGAATAGGGGGGAAAATCTATAACAGAAAGCTTTGTAAGGATCAGTATTGAAGAACTACCCATACATATGTTTTGCAAGTAAAAAGCTCTAATAAAGAAAAAAAAAAGAAAAATGAAAATGAACTTTAATGAAAGACTCTTTAATGAAACTCTGATAAACACAACTTTATTTTTCTGCAATTTTGGGTGAGTTTTTATGTCCTAAAACATAAGTTGTTTTTTTTTGAAACGTACAACTGAGATATATGTTTATTCTTTTCAGATTTGATTCAATCATCACCAGACATCTAGCATATCTAATTATTTTAAACTTCTAGTTAAGTCTTTATTTTCTTTCTTATTCATATTTAGATTAGATTTGTCTAGATCTAAGAGGGGAGTTTATTGAGATCTCTGACTATTGTGGCTTTATCATAAATTTTTTCCTATAATTATATATATACATATGCAGAGAGAGACCAACAGAAAATGAGAGCAAGAGAGACAGACATATAGAGAGACAGAGAAACATAGAGATAGAGACAGAGAGAAAGAAAAAAGGGGGAGGAGAAAAAGAGAGAGAGAGAGAAAGAGAGAGAGAGAGAAATATAGTTGAGGAATAAGGAATGGAAAATATCAAAGATTGATAGACTGTATGGTAACTTCATGATTATATATCATGAATATTTCTATCAAGAAAAGAAATGTGAGGTCCTGGACACAGAAAGCACCAAATAACACCACAAAATAAAATAAAATTAGTTTTAATTTAATGGACAGAAAATGACTCATTAATGATGGGGGAGTGATTTCTCAATTGTCTATTTATTAGTCTCTCAAATATTTAGAGTAAGATCAAGATGAAAAAATTAATATCAAAAATTCAAATCAAATTAAATTAAAACTTAATTTTAAAATTAAAATCAAAATTAATTAAAAATGAATAGAATGAAAATGATAAAAAGATATGGCAGAAAATTAAACAACTCTAACTTGAGCTATTAAAAATTATTAAATAGAGGAAAAGTCCAATTATAACAATCCCAAAAAGAAGATTTATCCATTCAAACCACTTTCCATAACAGAGGCAAAAAAGAAACAATAAAGAAAATCACCTCAGTCTGAAATCATTTCATAGACTTGCCAGGTGGAAAGTTTAAAGAAAACTCAGATAGAGACCCAACTAAGCAAAGTCATCCCAGAACATTTAAATGTGAAACTAGGACAATAAACAAATAATAAATGGGAAAAAGCTATAGATATCTTAATACAAACTCTTTTCATCATGAAAGATTTATGAGAGGATGTGGCCAAGAAGTTTCCAGGATGAAAAGTGCCGGAGAGATTGAAAATTCTATATCATGGAATAACGTATTCATGTCAACAAGATTACAAATTCATGAAAATAGCAAAAGAAAATAAAGGAGCTAATTATATAATTTCTTAACTGTGAGAATAGGTATAAAGTTTCAAAGGATAAAAGGAAATTAAAATGACATCTTAAAGAGAGGAGGTAGCCACATAGAGCAAACCTGCAACAGTGATTCAGTTCTAAGACATCCAACTGAGCACAAAAAATTGTTTTCCTACTGGCTTCTCTACTTAGTTTCAACCCTTTGAAGGTCAGGCTTCCCTCAGGATAAGTTTAACATCAAAAATCTCATCATAATGGAGAATGTTTCAGCTTTGGTACTCAGCACCTCCTCAATCCACTCACTTGTTTCTCCTCCCTGACCAGAGAACTGAAAGGCAGAGCAAAAGTTCCTCCCAATGCCTCCCACTAGAGGGTTCATAATTTTCCAGCCAGATATTCATTTTCCCCCAGCTGCTCTGCTTGATTTTAATGATGCAAACATCATGCCCCAGATACAGCAACAGGTACCTTTTAGTGCCTCATTCCCTTTGTAGCTTCCTTTAAAATATTGTTCTTCCCCATTAGATTGTAAATTCTGGACTGGGACTATTTCTTGTTTCTGACTCCAGCACTTAGCACAGAACCTGGCACATGACAGATGAATAATAGTATCAAAAAACTCTCATCTAGAAGAAAAAAAAACTACTCAACTGTTCTCACTGCAAAAGTGATCATATCAAACACACACACACACACTCAAATAACCGATTCTAAAAATACATTACCTCCTAGTGAAGAGGACTGTAAAAAAAAAATCAAATCTAAGATTCTATGAGGTTTCTACCTAATTTAAGCTCTATGAATATCCTTGTAATTTGAAAGAGATTAGGTTGTAATAACTAGGTGGCCTAGAATGAACTCACCCTAAAGCTAGGGGAGGGAGAATGAAGTTCAGAAGCTTGAGTTATATTCATAATGTGCAAATGCTGGTTTTCATACTAATCAAATACAAAATATATAACCTTTATGAGTATTCTAAATATTGCAATGACCCACACATTTTGATTACTCATTTTTCTTGATATCTGTTCATAGGATTATCCTGTTTTTGACATTATATTCTGTCCCATTTTTCAAAAATTAAGTTGCACCGTCATTAGAAAGCAACAGTAAAATGCTACAACCATTCCCTTCAATTATGAAGCTTGCATGGCTGACCCAGAAAACTTTAAGACTAATTGCACCAGCATGGAATAACAAGATCCCAACTCAGCTGTGTTTTGGTTGGGGCTGCAAAATGCATTTATGAAATAAGCCCAGAAAATTGTGGGGTTTTTACTTGAAAACAAAGGCCATAGTAGTACAACTCAATTGGTCATGAAAAAATTGCTTGTATACCAACTAGCCTCTTTCCTTCTATAACTTTCTCTTTCTTTTTTGGGGGGTGGGGGAGACAAGAAAGAGATGAGTCTTTAAGCTAAAGTAGCTGTTAACTGAATCAGGATCCAAACTACTTGTATGATCCTGGGCAAGTCCCTAAACCCCCTTTGTTTCAATTTCCTAACCTGTAAAATAAGCTGCAGAAGATAATGTCAAGCCATTTCAGTATCTTTCCCGAGAAAACACAAATGAGGATAAAAAAAGGTTAGACATGGCTGAAAAAAAAACTGAAAAAATAACTCGGTCAAAGAAAAGAATTATAGTCCTATTTTTGTCCAAAAAAACAAAAAACAAAACTAATATCTCTCTCTCTGAAACTACTGTGAAGTACTCTGGATTCTACAGGAAGTCACTTGCTTACAGTCTCTTCTATGCTGTAATGGGTCCATCATAACCATATCAAAGACAAAACTCAATTATATGTTTTCCATTACTTAAATCTTGGAAATCTTGTATTTAATAATATCATCTAAGATTAATTCACCATATATTTATATTTAATTAAAATAACTTTTATGTTTGAGAAAGAATATCTGGCCCTTAACATCAAATGACAACCTAGAATGACGAGGTAATATGGAGTACATGACAAAAAAATTTAAACCTTTCTTTTTACATCAACAATGCAGGCAATCAAGATGACTTCAGTAAAAAACATTTCTATTTCAAACATTGTAAACAATAGTTATACAACATACAAAAATTATTCTTATAACATTGGAGTTTTTTGGTTTAGTTATCTGTTTTTAGGCTACTACATCCAATACAGAACGCACTTTCTACTTTCCATCAGCAGTTCTGCTTAGTTTGAATTTCACACATGATACCCCATCTAGGATAAACTGATCACCTGAAACCTCATTATCATGCTGTTATCTCAGTTTGGGATTTTCAACACCTTCTTAACTCCCTTAGCATCCTCTCCCTTCTTACTGGAGCACTGGAGGTAATAGCACTAAACTTCTCTGAAAGTTTTTCTTTATATAAGGACTGAAATCTATACTTTCCAACTAATACCCCACTTTTCATCAGTAACTTTGCTTGATTTGGACTCCATGAAACATGATGCCCCACAGCAGGTACTCAAGTCCCCTGTCAACTGCAATCCATTTTTTTCAGGTATGATCTTCCCCTATTAGATTGTAAACTCCTTGAAGGTAGAGACTTCCTCACCTCCCATTTGTATCCCCAGTCTTTACCATAGTGCCTGGTAGGCACTTAATAAATATTTATTAAATTGAATCAAATTGAAATTGAACATGTGAATCAATTATCAATTAAGCACACTCAATGTGCCAGGCACTATACTAGATATTGAAGATACAAATACAAAAAGAGAAGCAGTTCCTGCCCTCAAGGAAGTTTAAAATCTACTAGAATAATACAAAATGTTCATGGGCAAACAAATACAGGATACATATAAAATAAGAATTCAGTGATGAAGAAAAATTCTGACAAGTGGGGAAATTAGGATAACTCTATGGAAGGAGGGGATATTTGAACTCAACCTTAGAGGTAGCTAAAAATTCCAACATGCAGTGTGAGGGCAAAGACAGGGATATGGGAGATGGAACAACTTGAGCATAAAGAAGGTCTGTATGGCTGAAGCATTAAGAAAAGTAATGTGTATTAGGCTAGAGATAGATTGCAAATTTTTTTTAAAACAGAGGGTCTATATTTTTATACCAAAAGCAATATAGAATGAAATGGTATGACATTGCTTTAGGAATATAAATTTGGCAGCTATATGGTAGATAGGTTGGAGAGGGGAGAGACTAGATACAGGAAAACCAATTAGGAAACTAATGAAGTAATCAAGATAAGAGGTAATGAGCATAAGAGAGAATATCTTATTTTTGCAACAATCTGTGCATCTATAAGCATTTTATTGAGTTCACTTTAGGAAGATAACTTTTGTAGGTGAGTGGAGGATGGACTGGAGTATGGGGAAAAATTAAGGCAGAGAGATCAACCAGTAGACTATTGAAATAATTCAGATGTGAGGTGATAATAGCTTCCACCCAAGTAATGGCAGTATCAGAAAAGAAAAGGAGTAATCTATGAGAGATATTATGAAGGTAGAATCAACCAGAGT
This sequence comes from Myrmecobius fasciatus, assembly GCA_023553655.1. Lineage (NCBI taxonomy): Eukaryota > Metazoa > Chordata > Mammalia > Dasyuromorphia > Myrmecobiidae > Myrmecobius > Myrmecobius fasciatus. The sequence continues at coordinate 244,406 of JAJPUD010003285.1, read as the reverse complement.
TAGCAATATGTTGGATATGGTGAAGGAAACAAAAAAGAGTGGGGAATCAAGAATGGGAATCTGGATGACTGAGCAAATGGTGGTGTCCTCATTGGTAACTAGGAATTTTGTAAGAAGGGAGGTTTGGGGAGAAAGATAAGGAGTTCGGTTTGAGACATGATGAGTTCAAGAAGTCTATTTTTTTACATCAAAAAATTAGGAAGGGGCAGCTAGGTGGCCCAGTGGATAGAGCACCTTCCCTGAAATAAGGAGTTCGTGAGTTCACTTAACAGACATTTAACACTTCCTAGCTGTGTGACCCTGAGCAAGCCATTTAACCCCAATTGCCTTAGAAAAAAAAATTTAGGAAAACTCAGACTCCAAGCAAATTATCAAACTTCAGAACTGAAAAGGAAAGTTGAGATCATAATTGAATCTCTTCAACAGAAGACAGATTTTTACAGTTTGGTAAACACAAATTCTCATTCTTCCAAGCTATGAGAATTTTTAGATAGACATTTCCTATGAGCTGATTTATCTACCCAAAGCTAAAAAGTAATGTCTTTCTACTTAAACCAAGAACTCCATCAAATTAATGGAATAGAGAGGAAAGAGGGCTGGTTTTCTGATTAAAAACCTTGGGATTCAAATCCTCTATCCAAAATGTATTGTGTGACCATGGATAAGTCACAAATTCTCTAAGCCCAACTTTCTCATCAGTAAAATGGTGATTAACATCTGCAATACTTACCTCAAAAGGCTGATATGAGACCCGAATGAAATAATATTTGTAAAATGATACTGAACTATCAGCTTTTGTTATTATTTAGAGAATGAACACAGGACATTCTTGGATTTTGCCTTGACATTCCTTGGGTTTTTCCTGGTCCTAAATATGCCAAAAAGCAAGATCAGTTTCAGTCCATCCTTTCAATTCAAATATATTCACAGTGGGGTCAAGGTATTTAATACAGTCTGGACTTCCAAGAGTTACTCTTTTTTTACTTTTCCGGTTTTTTAGATTTTGAACTAAAGAAATAAAACAAGCTTTTCCAAAACAAAGTAAAATAGAAAAAAGAGAATTGCAAATGAAATTGTAAATCTGTACAATTTGCCTTTCCTTTTAAATACACAGTAAAGTTATTATATAATTTTCTTTCCCCCATTATACTTCTTACCTAAGACCGACTACCATTACACACACACACACACACACACACACACACACACACACACACACACA
>JAJPUD010003285.1:198800-243174 GCA_023553655.1 Myrmecobius fasciatus | reverse complement strand
ACACACACACACACACACACACACACACACACACACACACACACACACACCAAACCTGGAGTATACACACATCCATTTATCAGTTCTTTCTCAAGATGCAGATACCATCTTCCTTCATAGGTTCTCTGTAGTTAATTTGGGTATTTCCAATTCTTTGTTGCCAAAAAAAAAATTTTTAGAACATATACGTTCCTCTCCTTTCTCCCAATTATTTTTGAAAATAGACTTATTAGTAAAATTGCACTAGGCAGTTTTACAACAATTTTTTTTGGTTTTGTTTTTGCTGAGACAATTGGGGTTAAGTGATTTGCTCAGGGTCACACAGCTAGGAAGTGTTAAGTGTCTGAGACTAGATTTTAACTCAGATCCTCCTGACTTCAGGACTGGTGCCCACTGAGCCACCTAGCTGTGCCAGCCAACACCTGTTCTTAAAAGAAAATATCTGACAGTGTTTCATGAAAAGTCTTCACTTCCCAATTGATTTTCAGATAAAATTTCTGAAAATAGTTCAAAAGACAGAACTAAGCCTTATTAAACTTTATCTTCTCCTGTTAATCAATCTAATAAGAAGAAAAATTAAAGAAAATAGATTCTAATGTAGGATAACATGCCAGTCAATAAGCTCATCATTTTAATGAAAACTTTGAAATCTGAGGCTAACATGAAGGGCATTATGTAATATCAAATAATATCACTATAAATATTTAGCAAAGTTAATGATAGAAAAGTTCATAGGTACAAAGAGATGGCTATTTTTGAGATTCAGAATATTTGGTTTGGTGCAATTAATAATGCTCCAGAGGAGGTATTCTTAATCTTTCCTTCATTTTGGACCCCTTTGGCAGCTTGGTAAAGCCTACAGATCTCTTCCAAAAATGTTTTTAAGTTCACGAAATAGATGAAGGATTACAAAAGAAACAAATTATATTAAAATATAACTTATTGAATGTCTTCAACTAAATAGACACCTTAATCAATATGTCTAATACTGAATATACTATCTTTCCACTCACCCTCAAATCCTACTCTCTTCCAAGCTTCCCTGTTATTGATGAGGACATTACCATTTTCTCTGTCACCAACACCCACTACCTAGGTTCTTGATTCCTCATTCTTTCTCCCTCCTCAAATTAATCTTTTATCAAATCCCATCAATTCCTCTGTCTTTACAACATCTTTTATATATACCCCATTTTGTTTTCTGATACTTCTACCACCCTAATATCAACCCTTCTGTTTGGTCTCCCTATCTCAAGTCTCTCCTTACTGCAGTCTATCCTCCATGGTGTCTAAAAAGTGCAAGTCTGACCATATGAATCCCTTACTCAATAAAGTGCAAAGGCTCCTTATCACTTCCAGGATCAAATATGAAATTCTCTGTTTGGCTTTGAAAGCCCTTAATAATCCAGCCCCATCTCACCTTTTCAGTATTCTTACTTTATTCACCCCCACATACTCTCTAATCCAGTGACAAGACTCCATTTCTGAACTCTGCATTTTCAATGACTGTCCCAATATGCCTAGAAATCACTCTCTCCTCATAGCCATCTCCTGGTTCCTTTAAGTTCCAATAAAATCCACCCTTCTTCAGGAAGCTTTTCCTAGCCCCCTTTCATTCTAGTGACTTTTCTCTGTTGATTATCTTCCATATATCTTATTTGTATATAGCTGTTTGTAGCTTTTCCCTTTCCCCATCCTCTATCCCCCATTTTCATTAGATTATGAGCTCCTTGAGAGCAGAGACTAACTTGCCTTTTTTTGTATCAATACCACTTATTATGGTGCCTGGTACATAGTAGGCACTTAATAAATGCTTGCCATCTGGCTGAAATAGTTTTCTATTTGTTGTGTGTGTGTCGTGTGTGTGTGTGTGTGTGTGTGTGTGTCGTGTGTGTATAAAGTTCATAGATCTGGATGACTGGTAAAAATAAATACTTAATTTCAGGCTGAAGTAGTTGATGAAAACTGCATCTAAGGCAGAATCAATTTAATTGCACATTTATGCCAGCAGGTTGCTCTTGGAGAAAATCGCAATTTATTTCTTTTTTTGCTTATTTGATTCAGAAACACGCCATGCAATGTGAAAATTATTTTTCATTCTGTTTTCAATTTCCACAACTGCATTAATAAAACCAGAACTTTCTTTTGTATTTTCTTAATACATTTCATTCCCTTCTCTTTTTCTTCATTTAGAAATTAAACAATAATTGTCATCTATTTCAAGTTGACTTTTTAGAAGGAAAAAACAACCATCTATATAAAATTCAGACAAAAGCCTATCAAAGATATCTATCTGATAATATCAACTTAAAGGACAGCATGGTATAGTGGAAAGAACCCAGAGTATATTAATCCTTGACTCTGACACTGATTCCTTATGGGATTTTGTTTTGCATAGTTGGCCCGTCTAGTCTTCAATTTCCTCAACTATAAATTTAAAAAGATGGAATTTATAATCTCAGAAGTCCCTTCCACTTTATTTCCTATTTTTAAGAAATCTCACTGATGTAATTATCTTAAAAGAACTCTGCTTCCTTATTAGATGTTTAGAATTCTGCTTTAAAGAGTCTTTCTTAATAGTTCACAGTTTCCTCTGTACTATCATTCTACATGAGAAATTGTCCTAAATTTGTCCTTTTAAGAATGAAATACTGAGAAAAATATTTATAAGCATCTAAATAACTCCTTTCCAGAAAGAAACGCAAAAACATCCAATGCCCACTAATGCCTTGACCCACAAATAATAAAACTGCAACATTCTTAAAGAATACAATATAACTAATGTGCATTCATCAGAGAAATGCAAATTAAGACAACTCTGAGATATCACTACACATCTCTCAGGTTGGCTAAAATGACAGGAAAAAATAATGATGAATGTTGAGGGAATGTGGGAAAACTAGGACACTAATACATTGTTGGTAGAGTTGTAAACTGATTCAACCATTCTGGAGAGCAATTTGGAACTATGACCAAAGGACTATCAAACTGTGCATACTCTGATCCAGTAGTGTCTCTACTGGGCCTGTAGCCCAAAGGATCATAAAGAAAAGAAATGGATCCAAATGTGCAAGAATGTTTGTGGCAGCCCTTTTTGTAGTGGCAAGAAACTGGAAACTGAATGGATGCCCACCAACTGGAGAATGGCTGAATAAGTTAGAGCATATGAATGTTATGGAATATTATTGCTCTATAAGAAACGATCAGCAGGATGATTTCAGAGAGGCCTAGAGAGACCTATATGAACTGATGCTGAGTGAAGTGAGTATATCATTGTACATGACAACAGCAAGATTATATGATGATCAATGATGATAGATCAAAGAGATGATGGCTCTCTTCAACAATGAGATGATTCAGGCCAGTTCCAAAGGTCTTGTGGTAAAGAGAGCCATCTGCACATAGAGAGAGGATTATGGGGACTGAGAGTCGATCACAACATAGTATTTTCACTCTTTTTGTTGTTTGTTTACATTTTTTCTTTCTCATTTTTTTTCTTTTTTGTTCTAATTTTTCTTGTGCAGCATAATTGTGGAAATATAGAGAGAGGAACTGCACATGTTTAAAATATATTGGATCATTTGCCAACTGGGGAGGGAGTGGAGGGAAAGAAAGGGAAAAAATTAGAAGACAGGGTTTTGTTGGATGAGTGTAGAAAATTATCCATGTATATATTTTGAAAATAAAAAGCTTTAGTTTAAAAAAAGAAAATTATCTAAGCATATACTTTAAAAATAAAAAGCTTTAAAAAACATAAAAGTGCAAAAAAAAGTCAGCTACTATTATTGTCATCATCATCATATATTAACTCATTCCTTATCCTTCAAATTCTCTTTATAAAATAAAGACAAATCAATCATAGGTAAATTACCTATATATTATCTATATCAGACTTGTATAGGACAGGAATTTATGAATAGACAAAAGATAGAGAGCACTATGAGATGTAAAACAGATAATTTTGATTACATTAAATTAAAAATATTTTGTACAAATAGATTTTTGTACAAAAACCAATGTAGTCAAGATTAGAATTAGAATTAGATTGGGGAAAATTTATAGACAGTTTCTTGGATAAATGTCACATATCTCAAATATACAGGAAACTTTGTCAAATTTACAAGAATATGTCATTCTCTAATTGATAAATGGTCAAAGGATATAAACAGGCAGTTTTAGGATGAAGAAATCAAAGCTATAAATAGTCATATAAAAACATTCTAAGTCATTATTGATTAGAGAAATACAGATTAAAACATCTTTGAGATATCATCTCATACCTATCAGATTGGCTAAAATTGTAGAAGGGAAAAATGTGTAAATTTCAAGTTCTCCCCAATTTCCCCCCAAAATAGAACAAACTTGTGCTTCAGGGAGAAGATAGACTGGTGAAAAATCAAGAAGACTTGGAGAAGAATTGGAGTCCTCTTGATACAACCTACAGACTTTCACCTCCCAGACTTTGGAGTCCAGGTTTGAGTCCAGGAAGATTGATTGGGAACATTGGGTCTAGCTGTGCTGCTGAGACTGGGTCCTGGGTAAGAAGGAACCAGCACCTAGTGATTACAGAAGCAGCTGGGCAGGGGCACTGCTGGCTGTGGGCACTTGCAGGAGGGTGGAGCTCTTGTTCTGGGGTTTCTGGTCAGAGTGGAGAAGTGAAGGGAAGCTTGAGGGACCATCCCCCCACTCCATGATTAGAGGAACTTACACTAATACATCTTCTTAAAAAAGATATGAATTGGCAAAGGAGAAAGAACCCCACCATTGAAAAATATTATGGGAATAGGGAAGACTATGATTCATCTTCAAAGGAAAACACTTCAGTGTAAAAAAAAAAAAAGTTTCTGCCCCAAAGAATGAGGTGAAATGGCTCCCTGCCCAATTTTAAGAAACTTAACATGGACAAACTATTTAAACATGGACAAATTATTTATGTTTTTATATATGCATATATATATGTACATATGTAAGATTCACATCAACAATGCAATACCTCAAAAAAAAAAAGATTGGTAGAGTTAAGGTAAAAATAATAATTACATTATACAAATGATGTGCAGAAGAAGAATAAACACAGAAACATTAGAGGGCTCCCCCCTCTCACAGAGTACTCATAGTTCTGAAAACCTACTGGCATCAGGAATGTGTTCAATAGATAACATTACATGTATACCATGAAGGATATAGCACCCTCCTATAAATAAGGGGGGAAGGATAGGTGGATGGAGAAGCAAAGGATGAGGGAAGAAGGCAAAGGAGGGATCCTTGGGTGGAGGGGGGGGGGTTAAGTAATATCAAGACAAGTTATGGAGCAGATTTAATTTAAAAGGCAGCAAGGATAGGAAAGACATGGGTATAGGTGTGAGTGTGTGTATCCATCTATCAATATAATGTGTATCTATATATGTATACATAAATATATCTTTTCTTAAATGTAGCTTGCTTGGAAGTGGTGAGGGGATGAAAAGAGAAAAAAAAGAATGAAGTAACTAAGGTGAGCAACAGAAAACCAAAGAACAATTTACAAGAAAGTAAAGAAAAAATGCTCATTTATGTATATAATTTCTTCTACTAATATATATACTTTCTTGATCTGGTAATTTGTTGTTATATATTTTGAATCCTCCTTAATGTTCTGCTAGGCACATGACAATATTTTTTTTGCTTTATTTTGCTTTGTATTTCTTTTCTGTTTTCCTTTTTTTCTTCCTCTGTTTTTTCAAATATAAAAAAGAAAAAAAGAAAGAAAAAATAACTCTCTGTGTGTGGCAAGGAACTGGAAATTGAGAGAATGCCCATCAACTCTCAAGTGGCTAAACAAGTTGTTATATATGAAGGAGATAGAATACTACTGTGCTGTAAGAAATATTGAATAGGATGTTAAAGAAAGACATGGAAAGACATGAAATAATGAAGAGTGAAATAAACAGATCCAAGAAACCATAATAGCAATATTGTTCAAAGAGAACTGTGAATGACTAAGCTATTCTGAGCATTATAAATATTCAAATCAACTACAAAGGACCTAGAAAGATGTTATCCACCTCCAAAGAAAGAACTGATAAGAGATATACACACACACACACACACACACACACACACACACACTTGTGTTAAATAGTAACCTTCTCTAGTGCAGAGTAGGGAAGGAGAAAGGCAGTTCAGAACTTAAAATGTAACAAAAAATAAAGTTAAATTTTAGAAAATAAAATAATAAATTGGAGAAAATAAATTAAACTTCAGCAATGTAAGGATTTTGAAACATTTAAAAAATAAAATGAATGCCCCGTTTGTTCTTTGAAATCAATTGGTTAAATGTCCAATAAATATAATCAAAGAATTTGTGAATTGGAGGGACCTCAGCAGCCATCTACTCCAACCTATATATGAAAGGAAGCCTCACTATCACATACCTCACAAGTGACCATTCAGTCTCTGCTTTGAAGACCTATGAAGAGGCAGCATCCACCGCCCCTAAGGGAATCACATTCCACTTTTGTACAAAGTGTTGTTATAATGAAATCAAGAAATTTATATAACTTTAGGAAACAGATTAGTAAAAAAAATTCAAAAGTTTCAGTCACAAAATTCAAAGTGACTGGCATATAGACTAGTTTAATGAGATAAATGTGACTTTCTATATTAGATGCCAGCAATCTATACATCATGAGCCAAATCCTGCCCACCCTGTTTTTGCCCTATTTATGAGCTAAGAATTTTTTTTTACATTTTAAAAATAAAGTTTCATTGTATTTTAAAGGGTAAATAACATTCTTAGCAGGCAAGCTATACAAAAACAGACTACTCACCTGATTTGGCCCACAGGCCTTTGATGTCCCCTGTTCTATATTATTGAGTCACAAAATTAAACTTCCAAATATATTTACCCAACAGTATCAACTTCAGTGGTTCAGTGGGTAAAACTACTGGCTCTGTAGTCAAGAAAACCTGAATTTAATTTTGACTGCTGTGAAAGTTACTTAACCTCTATCTGCCTCAGTTTCCTCTTTTGCAAAATGAGGATAATAATAGCACTTACCTCTCAAATAAAATGACATAGCATTTATAAAATGCTTTGCTAACCATAAATAACTATAAAAGTGTGTAATAATAGTAGTAACTACAAGTTCTGTTGCTAACTAGTTGTATGACATAAACCAAATCACTTCTTTCTGAATCACAGGTCTCTTATCTTTGACAGAGTGGATACAGTTCTGGTCTTGGAGTCAGGAAGACCCAGATTAGTCACTGAACCTGTATAATCCTCAGTTTCCTTGATTGAAAATGGGAATAATGATGCCTACAGTACCTGCCTCATAGGATTGGTGTATAGCTCAGATAAGATAATGTATGTAAAATGCTTCACAAATTTTAAAATACTAAATAACTGTCAGTTATTATTATTAAAACAAGGCAGACTAGATCATCTTTAAGGTTCTCTTCAATTCTAATATTCTCACTGTAGAATAATACTAAATGTGGATAGATTTTTATAAGCTGTTTTCAATTTTAGAGATGATTACAAAAATTAACAAATACTTTAATTATAGCTGTGAAGCATATTTTTATCTAAATGAAGACATCAAGACAGAAAGATTAAATGATTTACCAAGATATAGAGGAAATTTACAACAGTTTCGATTGTAATTCTAGATTACAATTCTATGCCTTCCAATTGTTTGCTGAGTCAAATTGAGGTAGAGGAGGAATCTTAGAAAGAGGATGAGGAAGAATATGTGAATATTTTACCTTCTTTACAATAACGTATAGCAATTTAATAATGAGACTAGCTTGGTTTTCTTTTGATGAAAAACTGCATCATTGAGGTGGATGAAAGGACAAATAATACCTAGGGTATTTCATTGTGCAAGGAAAATAAGTGAATTTACATTAAAACAACATATGTGGGAGCAGCTAGGTGGCACAGTGGATAGAGCACCAGCCCTGAAGTCAGGAGGACCTGAGTTCATATGTGGCCTCAGACACTTAACACGTCCTAGCTGTGTGACCCTGGGCAAGTCACTTAACTCCAACTGCCTCAGCAAAAAACAAAACAAAACAATATATGCTACATTAACTAAAGGGTCCTAGAAACAAGTGATTTTATGCAAAGGGTCTAAAAAATTTTGATAATAACTTTGGCAATAAAGTTTAAAATGTTATATAATTTGATGTTCTGAACTGTTTGAAAGATCATAATCAAAATCTGTTGGAAAATTAAATTTTCTGTACCTCAATATGAAACTTTGAATTTTTGCATCACAGAATATGAGACACCAACTCAAAATCAATAAATTTTTGCTTGATGGGAGAGAGTTGTCTCAATTCTCAAGTGCTCAACACTGAGACAACAGGAAAATAACTTGCCAAATTCAGAGTTTAATGGTATCTTAAAAGTCTAGTTCAGCATAGTCAAATAAATAATATTCTATTTACCCCTGATTCTGTCAAATATTATTTGATGTTGACAATATTTTATAAAATAATTGAACCTTCTCTTTTCTTTTCTGTACAGTAGTACAGATTGCTTCTGTCAAACAATATAGTGAAATTCCTTTGAACAGGTGTTTAACACATGTAGAGTCTCAGATGTTTTTATCTTTCTTTGTCTTTTCCTTTGGGATATAAAGAAAGCGTTCCCTCACTTTTTTCAATAGGATAGGTTTTTAAGGTCTTACTGAGGCCCTGTGAATCCTATTGCCTGACCAGGTTGATAAGGGTAATCCAAGGCAAAATTGGGAATCTGAAAATTTGTTTCTTCAAGAGCTTTCAGCTTCCCTTGCTTATGCCCCTTTTCTCCTCTTTGGTACCTGATTCCCTCTTTTCCAGTTATTAAATTTCCCTATAATTTTACTTTTGTTAATTCTATCAAAACATACTAACAGAGAAAGACTTCAGATTAGGTCATCATCACCATCATCATAATAGCTAATGTTGTATAGCCAGTCACTATATTAAGCACTTTATAAATATTACCTCATTTGATCCTTCCAATCTAGACAAGTTCTTTCTCCTACTAAGAAAACCTCAAGTATCAGCAAATATGAGGGGAAAATAGTTTATTAGAGATGGGGAATCCTTCTAGGTACCCTGAAAAATGCCAAATAGACCACCACTTACTCCTCTATCTATAAATAGTGCCAAGGTTGCTTTGGTACGTTCATTCATTCATTTCTCAAGACACTATTTTAGGAGCCTGGATTGGGTAGGAAAATGCCTGTTTTATGGCTACTTCATTATATGTATACTTATTGATTTTTTCTAATTTGTCCAAAATTATTAATAATAATAACTCATATTTACATAGCCCTATGATATTTCCAAAGCACTTTTTCTCATAATTATTAGTTAGGTACAATAGGAAAACCAGACTGAGATTAAGTAAGTTAGAATCCTAGATCTACAACTGGGAAAATTCTTAGGGATTATTAAACCAACACTCTGCTATTTATAGATAAGGAAACTTAACTAAAGAGGTGAAGGGACTTGCCCAAATTAACAGTATCAGATGCAGGATTTGAACCTCTGACTCCAAAGTCTATGAAGGTTCTTGTTAAACTGTGCTCTCAGGATTCAAATCCTAAACTACTGACTCCAATCCCAGTACTTCATCAGTGCCTTACTCTCTATCAGGGTAACAGCTCTCTGAGGAGCTATTGAATATAGATGACAAATAGATAGATATACAGATAGATAAACAGAGATAGATCGATCCATAGATAGATAGATACACACACACACACACACACATACATACATACACACACTGTATATGTTAGGATTGGGTGTTTTAAAAGCGAGACTTTTTAAAGCAATTGACCATCATTTTGATCTATGTGGACTATTTAAGGGTAATCTTTGCTTATAGGAATAGCAGTTCTGGAAATTAAGAATTCCAAAAGTTAACAATCCTTCTGAACATAAATATTTGTAAGCCCTGATAAATATATTTGGAGTCAGAAATTGGTTGCAAATTTTATTTCTTTTTTCCAAAATTTTTAAATCCCTTTAAGATGCACCAAGACTTTAAAATCCTGAGTTCTTACAGCAACCAGCTTGTGATCTTGGGAAATCTCTTGGATTCTCTATTATCTTTGACTGAACAATGAGAATAAAACATGTACCTATCTCATGAGACTGTAGGGAATGTCAAATGACCATAACCATGAACGAAAGTGCTCTGGAAACTTCAAAGTCGTCTCTACATAGCTAAATGGAAGCCAAAAAAGACCAAGGATAGTATTCCTAAAGAAACAATGGGGGAGTGATTTCAAAATCAAATGCAGTTTTCCTAAGGGTATGATTTTGTCATTCTATGAAGCTCTGTATTTAACACATTCTTATTTCCAGAATTTTTATAGCATTTCAGTCATCTTTCATATGTTAAATTAATTCATGTAACAGATTATTCTAGGATCCTAGAGCTTGAGCCAGACAAGATATCAGAGGCTAGTTGGCCAAATCATTTGAGGAAGCTGGGGCTTATCTAAGTGACTTCTCTAAGATTACACAGTTTACAAGCATCAAAGGTTGGATTTGAATCCAGGTTATTGGACTCCAGAGTCAGTTCTCCTATAGAACCATGAGCCATAGTCAGTTAGTGGAGAAACATTTATTAAGTATCTGCTATGTGGGGGCAGCTAGGTGGCGCAGTGGATAGAGCATCAGTCCTAAAGTCAGGAGGACCTGAGTTCAAATTTGATTTCAGACACAACATTCCCTAGCTGTGTGACCCTGGGCAAGTCCCTTTACCTCAATTGCCTCAGCAAAAAGCAAAAAAAAAAAAAAAAAAAAAAGTATCTGCTATGTGCCAGGAGCTATGCTAAGTGCTAAGGATACAAAAGAAGAGCAAAGGGACAATCCCTGCTGAAACTCAAGGAATTTATAACCCCATGAAAATATGACAATAGCTTATTGTCTCCACCGTTAAACACTTTTTAAGTCTTTAATTCCTAACTGCTTTATAGAACTCTCCAACCAAAATTAGTATGTTGTGTTCTAGATGGAAGAATCCATCATTAATTATGAGTCATTGGTAACTTTCATCATCTCATATTTTTAAAATGTGTATCTTGTTAAGCAGTTTGCATTTTACCATATATGGAATTGTGTACAAATTGGTCCAGTTATTAAGGAAAATACTTCTTCTGAGTCCAGTTGATTATAGGCATATCTCCTTTAGAAGGGGAACTGAAAACAGGGAATATATTTGTGCCTTTTTTCTATCCTCAGCATTCACTTAATGGAGCCTTAAAGGCTTCTCTTCCAACACAGAGCCTTGCCTGCATAGGTTATGATTATACAGGTGCCTGGAGAAAAAAAACAGTGATAATGACCCATTAATTATTAAGAACAAATATGAGATGCTTGTCCAATGACCGAGGAGTAATGGTATTACTAGGAGAACTGAATCATGTTCATCTTGACATTCTTGCTAAAATACAACCAGAAGATGAAAGATGCAGAAGGTGACTCATCTTAGAGAAGCAAATAAATGAGTTGACCAAGTTGGCTTTATTGTACTTCTAAAAGGACACTGCCTGGAACACTTCGTGACCACAATCTCCCAACCATACCACATTATCTCCAGTCATTGTTCCACCTCCTCGCCATCGTAAACTTGGAATCCAGGTTCCAGAATCACTCTAATTAGGCTCTGATAGATGACCTTTCACCATATATTGCCTAGAACTAGGGGTTTACTTCATCTCATAATTATCAGCTTCAAACCATGGTGCTCTTTCGCTTTCCCTTGGTTGGCTTCTCCCATGTGAATGTAAGTTCATAGGAACTTAGATTCCTTAACATCAGGTATCCTTAAGACTTAAGTAGAGTGCCTGACACATTGTGAACACTTAATAAATGCTCCATTTATCTGTCAGTCACAGACAACATCTTCTCCTCCACGGTCTTTTCTGGTCACAAGTTCATCTTGAAACTTTCATTTGAGGAAGAACCCAAGTCAACGATGCTTACTCCAACCTGGTTCAGGCCATGATTCCCTGTATTTCTAGAGCTCCACCCCAGTGGCTATCTTCACAAATCGGCAATTCTGGTGGTAAATTCTGCTGGGAACCTTCATTTGAGGAAGCACCCACATTACCCATGCTTACTCTAAACTTGGTTTCTTCCCCACCCCACCCCACTCCTTTAGCTTTCTTTTATGTATTGTCTTCCCCTATTAGAATATATGTTACTGACAGCAGGGGCTATCCTGCTTTTTGTTTGTATTTTTATTCTCAATACTTTTTTCCAATACCTGGCAGATAGGTATAGTATCATATTGTATGATATTATATTGTATTGTATTATAGTATTAATAAATGCTTCATCTTAAATTTTTAATAAATGCTTTTTGATTAATCACTGATGGAAGTAAACCTGCAGAATATGTAAGTGACTTGCCTATGGTCACACATGTAGTAAATGGAAGGAAATCAGGAAATCTTTGATCTATAGAACTCTTTATACCTGAGCCATATTTTCTAAAATATTTATTTCTCTATCCTCATCTATTTCTACCTTTGAATTGGGATCATCAAATACCAAAGTACATGTTGATTTAAATTAGAGAGTATTATGTTCCTTTAGAATTTCTCTAATTGCAACAGATATTAGTATGTAAACTGCAATTATTTTCATAGTAGTGTTTTTTTAACCATAAGCAAGATGACTAAATATCCCTTGAAATTATGTTCCTTATTGTTGTAATGCTTTGTAAACCACTTCTGCTAAATGTGACACCAGTGATACTTGTGGAACTCTGCACTATAAGTAATCCAAACAGGTGTCTGTGCTGCCTTCCTTAAGCCCACAGAGTAATATTATGGTGCTATTAATTATCCAAAAAAAACTAATAAAACATCAGAGTAGCTTTCCAGATAGCATGCCCCTTGATCAGGTGGGCCAGAAGCCACCTCAACTCTTTTCTGGCATATTTATGCAATAGCCTTTTTTAAGCCTATAATATTCTGATGTCCATGGGAATACTCAACTGATTAATACTTAATTGTTCCCCCCTACCAGGAAATTCATGCTTCATCAACAAGGATAAACAATAAAAACCCATTCTGACTAATTTGAAATTATCTAGTAGATGAAATAAAATATATAATATAGATTATATATTTTAAAATAAATTAGATGTTAATATATTAACTCCATAGTCTATTAGCAAACCTAGAGCCTCCACATCTAGAATCTCCTCTCTCTGGCCTGAGCTCCCTATGTTTACCATACATAACATAGTGTGTTCACAAAGCACATCAAACATGGTAAAAATGTCTTTTTAGTTTGGTTATTATTTTTTTTTTGCTGAGGCATTTGGAGTTAAGTGACTTGCAAAGCTAGGAAGTACTAAGTGTCTAAGACCAGATTTTTATTCAAGCCTTCAGGGCCAGTTGAACATGGGGAAAAAAATGAAAGAAAAAAATTAATTGTCAATATATAGAGCTACTCATGTGCCACTGTCTCCCAAACCTTTTCTTACTTTTTCTTCCAAGATCTTTGAGGTTGGTAGGAGGAAACTTCCAAACCAATCATATTTATAGAAAAGGAATAAAGGGAAAAGTGTATATATCTGGACTCCTGGATGACAAAGGAAAGCAAGAGAAGAGTGTTGGAAGATACCAGTCTTCCTACTCTTTGTTCACTAGTCAATGGAATTTTCAATAGGTACCAATCTAAGGATTCAGAATTCTCCCTTTAGATACTCCACTCTCTGCCTCTGCACTACACTCCTCTGAAGCCCTGGTCTCCAACAATCTTAGCTATCAACTGGTAGAGAGTTGGCTCCCATCAGCAGTAACCAATATCACAATTACAGGCCCTCTGGTCAATCTCAAGGAAGCCCAGACTTGCCACTGATCTATACATGTCCACATAGCACTTATCCAACTTGGCTCCAAAAACAGCCATCAAATTTCCCCATCCCTTGCATGAAAATCAGGAAATCTGAAGTTCTCATATTTCTCTCTATCCTTTCTTGTAGATACCTGCCCTAGAGCAGGCTCATTAAGATTCTTAGTGAGAAGGGTACATTCAGATCATCAGAAACTTCTTTCCTATTCTCTCTCTTCTTGACTAGCATCACCCTGAGCTAAGAGTTAAGCATTAATTTGAAAAAGATAAGAGAACATGGTCTATATACAGATTACATTCCTTAAGGCAAACAATAGAACCAGCTCCTTTATTTGCTTTTTTAAGAACAGCCTGTAAACTCCCCTTCAATTTAGCTATAACTTCCTTCTGCCTCATTTTACTTATAGAAAGAATACTAAAATGACTTTGTTGAATCAATGAATAAATAAGTATTTATTTCCATTCATAATCAAATGACCTTTCCATATTTAGTTAGGCTGGTCGTTAGAAGTCAGATTTGGTCTGTTACCAGAACCATAAATGAAACTTTTCTGACATGGCTGAATTTGTCAGGACTTGTATAGAGCCTCTGATAATCTTTAAAAAGATATTATTAGTTGTAATAGTATACAAAAAAGATGTCAAGTCACTTTGAATGAATGAAAAAAATCCAATACTCACTATGAACCAAGCACTGTGCTAAGCCCTTTGAATAAAAATTCAAAACTGAAGCAGTTAATGCTCTCAAGAAGCTTAATGGAAGAGACAGTAAATTTAGGAAGGTAGTTATGCTTTGGGAAGTTACAAAGATGATGAGTGGAACAATAAAATAGTCGACTGGCATGTCATTTCCAGAGTCAAAGGTAGTAGTTATTTTGATTGGCACTTTGGGAGAGTGGGGAATTCTTTTACATTCCCTTGGTGGCAGTATGATATCAAGAAGTATCTGAATCAAGGGGATTGGCTTTAAAAAGGAGAGTCAACTTCCTTACTCTCTTCATTCATGTCTTGGGATTGTGTAAAAGGAAGGAATAGTTTTTCCACTCCACCAAAAATGGCTACCTGATCACATATAGCAGCCAACATAAAATGCTGGTTTGGATGAATTTGAGACTGGATCTCAGAGGTTGTGATGGCTCCTTTCATTTTTGGTTTCTTCCCTGAGCATAGAAGACCAGAGATCCTAAGTTGAACATATCCAGGCTTGGAGATATTCTTATGAGTTCCTACTGTTTGGCAGTACTTTGAAAGGAGCTACATCAACTATTATGACACTTCTTAGAGGTGATGATCACCAGTAAGAGGATACAACTCAGACTCTGGCAAAGCTTGCAGAAGTTCTGGACCTTGGAGACAGATAGTACAGAACCAAATCAAAAGTGAATTTTTTTTTTTAGCAGTCAACCAAATGTTTCAGAATTTGCTGTTTTAAGAATCAGTTTCTTAGAAGACTATGGCAGTGTTCTTTGTTGTTCAGTCAATGATGTCTAATTCTTTGTGACTTTATCTGGGGTTTTTTTTGGCATTGATACTGGATTGGTTAGCTATTTCTCTCACCAGCTCATTTTACAAATGAGGAAACTGAGGTAAACAGGGTTAAGTGGCTTGCCCAGGGTCATCCATCTAGCAAGTGTCTGAGGCCAGGTTTGAACTCAAGAAGATGAATCTCTCCCCTGACTCCAGGCTGAGTATTCCATCCATTGTACCACTTAGCTGTCCTATTATTAGTTATTAGTGCTGCTTTTTAAGTCTTTCGTCAATGCATGCTTTTGAATCTCTCATGTCTAGCATTCTTTTTGTATTGAAGAAATAAATAGCTCTCTCTGTCTGACCTAAATTGCATATTGAATAACCGAACATATTCCCTAAACATGACTGAAACCTAAGCTTTAAGTAATTCTCTCAGCGCACCAGAGTAGAGGCTTAAGAGTCTGAGTTTGAGGGGAAAGAGTTTAATCCCTCTCTCTAGAATTCAGATTATCCGGGACTATATCTAACATACATACTTGATTCCAGAGCTGAGAGGGACCTCTTAGTAAATAGGGAGCACTCATCCTTTTGGGACCAAAAGCCTCACCACCACCAATTTTACTGTTTACACACACACACACACACACACACTCACACTCACACTCACGCACACACAGATGGCTTTATTTTCCACCAAAATAACCCTGATTTTATATGATACTTTATTTGTAGGATTAAAACAGAGATGATAAAGAAGAAAGACAGAGGAAAACAGTCATGGAAAAAGGATGGTCAAAGACAAACTTTCCTGCTCTAAATGTTAGATGGGGAATACTACAGCCTAAGGAAAGGGTGTGTGTGTGGAACAAAGTCACTCTAGTTATATTTATGCAAGAGTATTATCTTCCTTAGCAATTCATCCCTACATAAATGACACCTATGCCAATTATGATTTTATTATGAAACACTCTTGGAAATGAATATTTTATGAAAACTTAAATATTTATATCCACATTTTGAAGTTTCAAGGGTAAGGTAATAAAAGATACTGACCAGAAATATTAAGCATTCATTTCTACAGGAAAAGTGTCAACCACATTATGTTAATTTTCACCAACTCTTACTAAAAAATTACTGTAACATTTAAAATCAAAATTCAAGATATTTTTTCTGAATAAAATAAACATTTATTGCATGGTGATAATTTCCTTGTATATTTGTATCATGTGGGGCATAAGTTTTAATTTAAAGTGAATACAATGGCTAAATGAATATTCCAAATGACATAAAATTCTCATCTGATAAAAAGCCTAACTCCTCAAAATTTCACAAAATTCCACTCCCAGAATCCACAAAAGTGGATTCATGTCTCAAAGAATACTTTGTACTATAGAAACATAAAAAATATGGGTAACACAATTTCTCTGGGTAACACAATACTAGCCTCTTTGTCGTCCCACATTTAAGATAACTGAGGCAGTGAGACGATTCAGTAGATGAAGCACTGGACCAGGAGTTAGGAAGACTCACTGAGTTCAATATTTCAAACTTCTGTTATAGAATAGTAAAAGGTCATTTTTCTTCTTGACATACCTTTCCCCCTCCTCATATTCCTTTACATATTTTGATCATAGCCAATGAACTTTATGTTGCAATGGTGTGAACCAATTCCTATTAAGCCATTAATTTCTACCACTGAGAATCTAATGTATTTTTTAACCCACAAATAGATTGCCAGAGGTTTTTCTTGAAGTGTTAAAAAAAAAGAGGCCATTCTAATTCTTCTTATTATTCTCTCTTCCTCATCTCACATAACCCAGATGCCTTCTATCATTCTCTTCCTTCATCACTCTTATATAAAGAGGTGGCCATTCTCCTTTTCAAGGCAAATCCTTCTACATGCACAAGTAATCTCATTCTATCCTTTGTTCTCTAGCAGATTACCTTTTTTGTCACTCCTACTTTTTCACTTATTTCATTCTCTGTCTAGTGGCTTTTTTCCTACTCCTTATAAACATGATTATAGCCCCCAGGCTCAAAGCCCTTCCCTTAATCCATTCATCCCAGCTAGTTATTTTTCTATAACTGATAGAGGATACATATATGTGTATAAATACATATGCCCCATAGGTACATTTATACATAGAGATATAGGAGATATAGTATGTGTGTGTGTGTTTGTGTGTGATACTGCCCATTAGACATCTTAAACTAGAAGTACCATAAACATCTTAAACTAAACATATCCAAACACATCTTCCCCTCAAAAAACTCTCCCATCTTCTGAACTAACTTCCTTATTACTCTTGGAGGTACCAACTAGTCATTGATGCTCCCAACTTTCGTGTTGTCTTGAATTTTTACTTTCCCTTGCTCCTCATATCCACTCTGTTGTCTAGCCCTGTCAGTTTTGCCTACTATACTCATTCCCACTCATACTCCACCCTTCTCTCCTCTGATTCTGCTGCCATGCTAGTCCAAGCTTTATCATCTTACATTCATATTATTGCAATAGCTTGCTGGTTGGGCTTCCTGATTCAAGTATCTCCCCACTCCAGTCCATCCTCCATACAGCTACCAAATTGATTTTCCTAAAGTGAAAGTCTGATGATGTCAACCTCTACTCAATAAACTTCAGTGGTTCCCTATAATCTCAAAGATCAAATATAAAATTCTATCCTTGGCATTCAAAGAGCTTCACACCTAGTTTCCTCTTACCTTTCAGGCCATCTCATACCATACTCACTACCACATATTCTTCAATCAAGTGACTCTACACTTCTTGCTGTTCCTCATATAAGATAATTGGGGCAGCTAGATGATTCAGTGAATAGGATGTTGGGACTGGAGTTAGGAAGATCTGAATTCAACCTCAGACATTTATTATATGATCCTGAGTAAATCATTTAACCCTGTTTGCCTCAGTTTCCTCATCTGTAAAACAAACTGGAGAAGAAAAATGGCAAACCAAGAAAACTCCAAATAGGGCACGGAAAGTCAGACATGACATAACAACAACATAAAACATAAAACAATCCATTTCCTGACTCCAAAACATTTCACTAGCTGTCTCTCATGCCTGAAATACTGTACCTCCACATATCTACTTCCTAGCTTCCCTTGTTTCCTTCAAGTTCCAGCTAAAAGTACATCTTTTACAAAACACCCTTCTTATCCCTTATAATTATAGTATCTTCACTTTGTTGATTATCTTCAATAAATTCCTATTTACATATAGCAGTTTGCATCTTGACTCCTCCATTAGCCTGTGAGCTTCTTGGAGAAGGAACTATCTCTTACTTTTCTTCATATCCCCAGCACTTAGTGCAGTGCTTGGCATATAATAAGTATTTAATAAATATTGACTAACTTTCTACAAAATATGTGGGAAAACAAACTCTGCTTATAAAAAGCTAACCAGCTAATGGGAGAGGATAATAAATATTTGCAAACAAGTTATATTCAGGATACATAGAAAATAATTAACAGAGTAAAGATACTAGAATTAAGAAAGGTTAGGAAGGATTTCCTATAGAAGATGGCATTGGAGTTTAAAGGAAGCCAAGGAAACCAGGAAGCAGAGATGAGGAAGGAGAGCATTCCTGGAATGAAAGAAAGCCAGAGAAACTGCCCAAAACCAAGAAACAAAGGAACTGCCTTATTATTTTTTTATTTTAAAACCTTTTTATTTTCAAAACATGTGCATAGTTTTCAACATTCACTCTTGCAAAACGTTGTTCCAAATTTTTTATCCCTCCCTTCCTGCCACCCATTCTCCCAGACTGCAAGTAATCCAATATGTGTTAAAGGTGTGCAATTCTATTATGGAATATTATTGTCCTGTCAGAAATGACCAGCAAGATGATTTCAGAGAGGCCTGGAGAGACTTACATGAACTGATGCTGAGTGAAATGAGCAGAACCAGGAGATCATTATACACGGCAACAACAGTACTATATGACGATCAATTCTGATGGACATGGCTCTCTTCAACAATGAAATGTTTCAAACCACCTCCAATTGTTCACTGAAGAAAGCCATATACACCCAGAGAGAGGGATGCGAAATGTGGACCGCAATATAACATTCTCATACTCCTTGACTGATGTTTGCTTACATTGTGTTTCTTTTATCTGATATATCTTTTGTGTAGATAAGATTTTTCTTGCACAACAATGATAAGTTTGAAAATATGTATACATATATTCGATTTGCCAATATTTTAACATAATTAACATGTAGTGGATATCCTGCCATCTAGGGGAGGGGTGGGGAGTTGGGGGAAAAAATTTGTAACGGAAAGCTATGTAAGGGTTATCGTTGAAGAATTACCCACACATATGTTATGCAAATAAAATAAAATTTAAAAAAAAAGGTGTGCAATTCTTCTATACATATTTCCACAATTATCAAGCTATACAAGAAAAATCAGATAAAAAAGGGAAGAGAAAGAAAAAAAATGCAAGTAAATAACAACCAAAAAAGTGAAAATTCTATGTTGTGATCCACACCCAGTCCCCACAATCCTTTGTTTGGTTCCAGATGACCCTGGAACTGACCTGAATCACCTCACTGTTGAAAAGAGCCACATCTATCAGAATTGATCATCGTATAATCTTGTTGTAGCTGTGTGCAATGTTCTCTTGGTTCTGCTCACTTCACTTAGCATCAGCTCATATAAGTCTCTCCAAGTCTCTCTAAAATCATCCTATTGATCATTTCTTATAGAACATTAATATTCTAGAACATTTATATACCATAACTTATTCAGCCATTCTCCAACTGATGGGCATCCACTTAGTTCCCAATTCCTTGCCACCTCAAAAAGGGCTGCCACAAACATTTTTGCCCATGTGGGTCCTTTTCCCTTTTTATTATCTCTTTGGGATACAGGCCAATAGGGACACTGCTCAATCAAAGTGTATGCATGGAACTGTTTTTTCATGAAACAGAAAGGAAATTACTGTCAATAAGATTGAAAAATAGGTAGTGAGGAATAAGAAACTTGGAAAATTAGGAGGAGACTAGGTTTTGAAGAACTTTGAATGCCAAATAGAGTATTTTGTATTCATCCTGGAGGTAATAGGGAGCCACTAGAATTTATTATGTAGTGAGCATGACATGGTGGAATCCACTCTTTAGAAAAATCACTGTAGTAGCCAAATGGAGGATAGACGAAAATGGGAGAGAAATAAGGAATATGTGATAGCCCAGGCATGAAGCAATGAAGCCCTTCATCAGAGTAATGGTAGTGTTAAAGAAGTAAGCGTATTTGAAAGATGTTGTGAAGGTAGAGAGATGGGACCTTGGGAATAGATTAGAAATGGGAGGTGAGATAGTGAGAAGCAGCTGATGCAACCTAGATTAGACTAGGAGATTGGTGTTGCACTCAACAGTAATAAGGATTTAACAGGGAAAGTAGTTTAAGGTAATAGATAATGAGAACAGTTTTGGACATGTTGAGTTTTAAGATGTCTACTGATGTCTCAGAGGCAATTAATGATTCAAGATTGGAGGTCAACAGAGAAGTTGGGACAGGATATGTAAATTTGAGAATTTTCAGCACAGAGTTGGGAAATAAATCCATGAGAATTTACTAGATCACCAAGTTGAAGCAATATACATGGAAAAGAGAAGATCTAGAAAGAAACTCTATGGTTAGAAGACATGATCAGGATGAAGACCAGTAAAAGAGACTGAGATGGAGCACTCACATAGATAGGTAAAGAACCAGGAGTGGTGTCTTGAAAATAGAGAGAAAAAAGAGGTATCAAAACCAGAGGATGATCAACCATGTCAAACCTCACCTACAGTGAGGTGAAGTAGAATGAGGACTGATTGGATTTGGCAATTAAGAGATCATTGATAACTTTGGAAAGAGCAATTGTGGCAGAATGGTAAGGTCAGAAACCAAATTGTAAGGAATTAAGAAAAGAGTGAGAAGAGGGAAAGTGGAGGCATCTTGTGTAGGTGGCTTTTTTTGAATTTAGCCACAAAAGACAAAAAAAGATATGGATAATAGTGGAGTTAAAAAGATGGAGGGGTTTTTTTTCAGGTTGCAAAGACATGGGTATGTTTGTAAGCACTAGGAGATAAATCATTAGACAGAGAGAAATTGAAAATAAGTAATAGAATGGGGATGTCAAAAGTAGCAAGCTTTTGGAAGTGACTGGATAGAATGAGATAACTTGAACAGATAGAATTTAGCCTTGGTAAGAAGTAAGATAGTTCAACCCAAACTAATCTACTTATTTAGTGCCATACCAATCAAACTCCTAAGAAATTATTTTACATATCTAGAAAAAATAGTAGCAAAGTTCATTTGGAAGAATAAAAGGTCAAGGATTTCAAGGGGATTAATGAAAAAAAAAGGCAGATGAAGGTGGCCTTGCTGTACCAGATCTAAAACTATATTATAAAGCAGCGGTCATCAAAACCATTTGGTACTGGCTAAGAAATAGAGCAGTCGATCTGTGGCATAGGATAGGTTATCAGGATAATCTAGGCAATAACTTTAACAATTTAGTGTTTGATAAACCCAAAGACCCCAGCTTTTGGGATAAGTACTCACTATTTGGCAAAAACTTCTGGGAAAATTGGAAACTAGTGTGGAAGAAATTAGGGCTTGACCCATACCTAACACCACATACCAAGATAAGATCTAAATGGGTTCATGATCTAGATATAAAGAGTGATATTGTAAGCAAATTAGAGGAACGTAGTATAGTTTACCTCTCAGACCTGTGGAGATGGAATAAATTTATGCTCAAAGAAGATCTGGAACTCCTAATTGAACACCAGATAGATAATTTTGATTATATTAAGTTAAAATATTTCTGTACAAATAAAACTAATGCAGACAAGATTAGGAGGGAAGCATCAAATTGGGAAATCATCTTTACATTTAATGGTTCTGATAAAGGCTTCATTTCTAAAATATATAGAGAATTGTCTCATATATATAAGAATTCAAGCTTCCTAGCTGTGTGACCCTGGGCAAGTCACTTAACCCCAATTGCCTCAGCAAAAAGCAAAAAAAAAAAAAGAATTCAAGCCATCCTTCAATAGATAAGTGGTCAAGGGGTATGAACAGACAATTTTCAGATGATGAAATTAAAACCCTCTCTAGTCATATGAAAAGTTGCTCCAAATCACTATTGATCAGAGAAATGCAAATTAAGACAACTCTGAGTTACCACTACACACCTGTCAGATTGGCTAAAATGACAGAAAAAGATAACGATGAATGTTGGAGGGGATGTGGGAAAACTGGGACACTAATACATTGTTGGTCGAACTGTGAACAGATCCAGCCATTCTGGAGAGCAATTTGGAGCCATGCTCAAAAAGTTATCAAACTGTGCATACCCTTTGACCCAGCAGTGTTTCTATTGGGCCTATATCCCAAAGAGATCTTAGAGGAGGGAAAGGGACCCACCTGTGCAAGAATGTTTGTGGCAGCCCTTTTTGTAGTGGCTAGAAACTGGAAACTGAAAGGATACCCATCAATTGGAGAGTGGCTGAATAAACTATGGTATATGAATGTTATGGAATATTATTGCTCTGTAAGAAATGACCAGCAGGACGATTTCAGAGAGGCCTGGAGAGACTTGCATGAACTGATGCTGAGTGAAATGAGCAGAACCAGGAGATCATTATACACAGCAACAACAATATTACATGATGATCAATTCTGATGGACACGGCTCTCTGCAACAAAGAATTGTCTCAAACCAGTTCCAATTGTTCAGTGATAAAAAAAAGCCATATACACCCAGAGAGAGGGATATGAAATATGGACCACAATGTAACATTTTCATGATCTCTACTTTTGTTTGCTTGCATTTTGTTGCCTTTCTCTGATTTTCTTTTTTTTTTCTTGTAGATAGGATTTTTCTTGCACAACTTGTCAAGTATTTCAACATTATTAACATGTAGTGGATTTCCTGCCATCTAGGGGAGGGGAGGAGACTGGGGGTAAAATTTGTAATGGAAAGCTTTGTAAAGATCAATGCTGGGGAACTACCCATACATATGTTACACAAATAAAAAGCTTTAATTAAAAAAAAAAAGAAGTAAGATAGTTCATTAATTGACATTACTCCTAACAAAGGGGAAGAAAAAAATCCAGGGTAAGAAAGAAAACCATAATATTTCTATTTTCCTCATACCTCAAACTAAATTAGAAAGGAGTCAAGAAAGATTTTCCAACCTCTTATTACAAGAAATGGGTAACCCCCTGTATTTTTAGATTCAAGATTTGAAATTTCAAATAGCTAAAATGTTGCTTGTTCCCAGCTATTAACACCCAACCCAAAGGTCCTACTCATTGCAACTGTTGCTACTTCTGTCTCAGAAGAATTTTTAAAAGTCCCTTAAAAAGAAATATAAGGAGCCATCTGAAGCAACCTTTTCATCCTAAAAGTTCACTTCAAGCCTCTCAACTTTCACACTGTTAAATATACTACAACCCTTGCAATTTCTTCCTCTCCTTGGCTAGTTCCTCTTAGATACTCCATTTTACAGAAGCATCCAGGTCAGCCATATTTTCCTTTTTCTCTGGGCTCCACTCCTAATTTTCTGAGCTTTCTTTATTATGACCCTTATATGGATGCTTTTTCTTCTCTCCTTTGTTCCCTTAAGCTTTTCTTCTTTCTTTTGTGTGTTGTTTTACCCCATGAGAATGTAAACCAGAGATTTTTTTTTAATTTCTGTTTATAGTTACATTCTAAGCTCTTAGCACAGTGTCTGGCATGTCTGTAAGAATTTGAATGCTTTTTCATTTGATCTGTTGATTTTTCTATTCTCTGGACTTTCTAGATTATAATCCTCCGGAGTAAGGAGTTGCCTATGTTATCTAAAGATGTTAAATCAAATTAAAATCTCAAAACTAGACAGGCAAAAATAAACTTTTTTTTAATTCCCTTTTATGAACATGAAAGAAAAAATTTAAAAGACAAAGTTTCTCTGAGGATTTCTGACTTGGGGCACTTAATTCTAAATTTTAAAGAGCCACATAACAAAATTTTTTAAAAAGGCAAAAAGTAAAATTACAGCTTCTAAGGTAACTACAATATCTCATTCACTGCTAGACCATGGGAAAAATGTCAGTATTATAAAATTAGCTCCTAACCATTCATATTTTTCTTATTCTACTGAAATATACACATATGTAGAGAAAGAGGAAGGCATATGTGAAAAGTAGGAAGAAATAGAAAAGAAAAAGATGATGAAGAGAAGCCAACATCTGATTCGAGAGTGATGATATAATGACTATAATTATTTGCTATCTAAGTCCTTAGTAATTTAAAAAGAAAGAAAAACAGAAAGGACTCTGGATTCTGCTCCTTAATGCCAGTTGAGAGCAAATTTTCCTGTTTGTTCTCTATACATCAAAATTCTTCCACAAAAACCTAGATCTGAGCTCTAGTAAAAACTTTTCCCAGTTTAATTCTTATTCCTATCAATTGATGTCATCTATGAACTGAAGATTGGACCTGAGAAAAAATACAAATGCATTTACAGTATGCAGCTTGATGGAAAAGTACTAAAGTATCATTAAAATATTTAAATGAATCTTTTAAACAGATAAAATCTTCTTACAAATGTGACCAACAAGTTAATCCAATTGGATTCTATAATTCTGGGGGGCATTCTTTCAAAGCGCAGTAAATGATCATGGAGATATAAAATTTTAGAATGTAGTGGAATGTCTAGTTCAAGAACACTAAAAACTCATTAGCCCACTACTTTTTACCAATATTACTCTTCCTATGCATTTAGTACTTCTAGAATCATTTGAGAATTAAAAGGAATGTTGGAAACAGTCTAACCCAGTGGTTCTCAAACTTTTTGGTCTCAGGATCCCTTTCTTCTCTTAAATATTATGGAGGTTCCCAAAGAGCTTTGGCTTATGTGAATTATTCCTAACAATATTTGCCATATTAGAAATTAAAACTGATAACATTTAAAACTATGTATTAAGTTACCAAAAAAAAAATAATAAAGTTACATTATATGTACAGTTACAATAACATGTTAACATAAATAACATTTTAAATGAAAAATAATTCATTTTCCAAAACAAAATGAATTCACTGAAAAGAGTGGGGTTTGGGGGACAGCTAGGTGGTGCAGTAGATAGAGCACCAGCCCTGAAGTCAGGAAGACCTGAGTTCAAATTTGACCTCAATCACTTAACACTTCTTAGCTATTGACCGTGGGCAAGTCACTTAATCCCAATTGCCTCAAGAAAAAAAAAAAGAGTGGGGTTTTTAAAAACACATTTTTGCAAATATCTTTAATGCCTTACTCCATAGAAGACAACTAGATTTTCATGTCTGCTTCAGTATACAATTTATTGTAATCTATTGTTCTGGTTGAAATACATGAAAAAAAGTTCAGCCATACACAGAGGTATATTTGGAAAAGGGAACAGTATTGTCCTTCTTGTTCTTGTTGTTTCCTCAAAGACTCCTTAAAAAATTCTTGAGGACCCCTAAGAGATCTGCCAACTTCAATGTAAGAACTATTGACTTAATTTAACCTCTTTATTTTACAGATAAGGAAACAGGCCAAGTGATGAAGAGTGACTTAGTCCAATCTCAAATAGCTAGTCAACAGCATAGTTGAGGCTAAAACCCAAGTCTATGAGTGTATATAATATTACATTACATTACCTCTGTAATGTAATATTACATACAAAACCTCTGTATCATGGATCTCTTTGGCAATCAGGTGAAAACTTTGTACTGGAAAATAGAATAGCAGCATCTACCTTACATTTGTGATAATATTTGTAAAGCACTTAGCTCAGTACCTGGCAAGTAATAGGTGCTTGATAAATACTTGTTCCTTTCCTTCCTTCCTAAATTCGGTTTAGGCCAAACAGATACATCATGGACCCTCATCTCAGAATAATGATTTTAAATTCATGAAATAAATAAATTATATATATATATATATATACATATATAAGATTACAGAGGAAATCAATCCTATTGAAATATAGAAATCAAAATATATATTTAAAAAACCCATAGACCCCAGATTATGATTCCACAGATAGGTTTATTCAGGGTTCATTTATTTATGTCTTACCATCTCTCTCTCCTGATGACTATTCATACAGATTCTTCTACCCAGACCCACTTAGACACAAAGGTTCTCCAGAATATGTTCAACCAAGATCACAGGGAGACCTGGAAAATTTTGTTTTACCATGAACTTTTCTTATAAGCCCACCTTCTCCAATTGTGAAACTCTCCTTTGTATGAAAGAATCACAGACATAGCAACCCAATCTGACAGCAAATTCCACATCTATAAGTTCCTAACCTCTTTACAGAAAGGAAGGGTGTTTCATCTGTTTCCCTGGAAAAGCTATCTTGATCATTATAATGCCAAGGGTCAGAAAAATTTAAGCTCCAGTTCCCTCTCAGACACTTACTGTGTGGACACTAAGAGCTCTTAATCCCTCCCCCTTCAAGATTATTGTAAAGATTGAAATATTCTTGCATTTCAATGTTGTTTTCATTTGCTTTTTAGTTATTCATGCCAGTTTCCTGGTTCTGCTCATTTCACTCTGCTTCAATTAATATAGATCTGGAAGATGTTTTTAATAGCACCAGCAACCAGCAGTCAACACACACAAGAGTGGCAATGCTAGGAGCAGTTGTAACATCTACCATCTAATTTATTATTTGACAAGGAAATACAGCTACCTCCGCATAATATTGCAGAATTTAGGGTTGTTGCAACTAAAGGGAATAAGCATTATATAGTACCTACTACAGATAATAGATACCATAGGGTTAAATGCTTTACTTGTCTACTCCTCACAATTCTGGGGAATAGGAGCTATTAGTATCCTTATTTCACACAGCTAGTTAGTGTCTGAGGAGGAATTTGAGCTCAAATCTTCCTGACTCTAGGTCCAGCATTCTATCCACTATACCACCTAACTGCCCCAAGAGACTAGTCTGGAAAGTTACAGGAACAAATATGCTTCCTAAACACCCTATGTTGTTTTTTAAAAAAAGAGAGTTCTGTAATTCAACAGAAGGTTGAGAGTATATTTATTTAGAAACCAACTTATTACAGCTGTGTGACCCTGGGCAAGTCACTTAACCCCAATTGCCTCAGCAAAAAAAAAAAAAAAAAAGAAACCAACTTATCCATAATATATACTCATATGCATTTTATTCCACTTAGTTTTACTGAACTTCACAGACATATTTTTTTTTTTTACAAATTGAAGGTTTGTGGCAACCCCACATCAAACATGTCTATGTTTGTAAATATGTAAGTGAGAGATTCAATCTGTCACATTTTGGTAATTCTTGCAATAGTTCAAACTTTTTTATTATCATCTATTATGGTGATTTATGATCAGTGATCTTTGGTGACATAGCTTAATTATTTTCAGATGTCCACATAAGAAAGTAAACTTAATCAATAAATGTCACGTGTGCTCTGCTCCATCAACCTACCCTTCTTTGTCTCTCTCCTTCACTTCCAGTCTCCTTATCCCCCAATTAATATCTCTACAATGGCCTCTTTCAAGTAAGAGTGTCTATGTAGCAATTTCATTGTTGTCTTATTTTAAGAAATACCACAGCCTCCCCAGCCTTCAGCAACCAGCCTGATTGGTCAGCAGCCATTACTGAGGCAAGACCCTCCATCAGCAAAAAGATTATAACTTACTGTAGGCCCAGATGATAGCATTTTTTTTAGCAATGAATTAATTTTCAATTGTTATTGTAATACTATTATACACTTAATAGACTAAAGTATAGCCTATATTTATATGCACTAGAAAACCAAAAACAATTGTTTTATTGAGGGTTTGGAACCAAACCCATAATATCTCTAAGATATGTCTGTACTCCTGCTCAGTGTTAAACTTCCAAAGGATACCTCCTGCTAAGAATGCTTATTCAGCCGTTAAAAACAATTGGCATTGATCTTCATGATAATAGAACAGGAGGCAAAAGAATCCAGATAAAATCAGAATAAGAAGTCATCCTCAGCCATCTTCTCTTTTTCTGCATAAATAATCAAAATAAAATGGCTCAGTAGCATCTCCATTCCAAAGCATATAGTATATATAGATAATATGTAGTGGTATGTTTCTAGTGGGGAATGGGGTCAAAGGAAGTAGTTAGCAAAGGGCAACAGGGACTTTAAAGGTAGGAGTTTTGTTTGTAGCTTTCTTGAAGTATTTAAAGGACTATTATATGGAGAGATTAGACATGTTCTGTTTGGCACCTAAAGGTAGAATTAGGAACAATAATTGGAAGCATTTCTATAGGCTTTATGTCAGGAAAATCTTTCCAACAATTCAAGATGTCTCAAAGTATAATGAGTTACTCCAAGAAGTAGTGAGTTCTTCCTGCTTGGTGGTCTTCAAGCAGAGGCTAGACAATAGTAGACTATACATTATAGTGGGGATTCCTTTTGGATTGGGCTAGTTGGATGCTGAAAGAGATTCTGTTTCTCAAATCCTGTAATTCTATTACATTTATGTAGCATAACTCTAATCAAATGAGCATCTATTCCTTTGCAACCAAAGGAAAAAAATGATGCTATTAATATTTGGGCATATATGAAACCTTTGTTTCTATCTTTGACTTCTTTTAAGTATATACATAACAATAGCATCTATATCTATAATTATGAATAATTATAATCACTTAAAAATTTTTTTTACATAACTCCAAATTGTTTTTCAAAATGGTCAGACCAATTCACAGCTCCACCAACAGTGTATTGGTATATCTACCTTCCCTTACCTCCTCCAACAATCAATTAAAATCTTTAAGATAAAAAGTAAAAAGGAAAATAAGTCCTCCTTTAAGTAATGTACATTCTAGTATATAATGAAACAAAAAGAACAGTTTACTTGACGTCCGAAGACCTGGATTTGAATATCACTTCTACTACTCACTGCCTATGTGTCTGTGGACAAGTTATTTAATCTCTGTAAGCCTTAGTTTCTCCATTTGTAAAATAAAGACCTGAGAGGTCTCTTTTGGCCCCTAATCTACATAACTGTTTACATATATGTTTGGAAATTTTCTATATATATTAGATGTCATATCTTTACCATGGATTAAGTGATATAAAATTTTTCCCCAATTAGCAATTTCCCTACTTATCCTACCTGCACTGATTTTATTCATGCAAAAACTTCAACAGCAGGTTGTTGTTCACCATTTGTTTTCTAAGAGGACCAAGGACATCACAAGGTGATATTTTGTCTTCCACATGAATTAGATTTAAGTGAGGCAACATGGTAATGTTAATTGAGTATGCTTGCCCAATCTATTGGCTGCTTGTCCAACTCAAATATATATATACAGTAGTGAGACCAGTCCCCTACTATCTTGATCATGATCATATAGTCTGGCTAAATACAAGTTATGTTTTTAAAATTAATATTACAATAATATTTTTCATTTTCTTCTTCCTTTTTTTTCTTTCTTCTATCCTCCCTTCCTTCCTTTCTCTCTTTTTAAAAATTTTTTATTCTGTTCTTTTTGAGACTGGGTCTCCCTATGACCCCCCGGATTGGAAACAAGCAGCTGTTCATAGACCTATTCTCAATACTGATTGACACAGAAGTTTTGACCTGTTCCATTTTTTTCCAACTTGGCCAATTTGGCAGCCTAGTAGTTTTCCACTCCTCAAGGATGCACCATATTGGTGCTTGACAATCCAAGTGCCATATCAGTTTTAGCCCTACCAAATCTCAGAACTCTGGAATTTAATTGCTCTATCAGTCTCAGCTTCCCCAGTAGAAGAGACTATAGGCATTCATTACCTTACCTGGCTCCCCATAGTTTCAAAGCTCATTATATTCCTAAAATAAACTTGAACCTGAAAACACTTCAAGATTGAGCTCTAGAAGTCATGTTGTAGGAGATAGCAAGAGATGAATATTTTAAAATAAATCAATAAATGTTTATCTGCTGAACTACTAACAACAAAGTTATAGTTCTTAGTCTCACCGTGGCTTATAACCTATTTGAAGACATGACAAATAGAGTTATAAAAAAATTAACAGTACAAAGCAAAAAGTAAGGACCAAGTAAACTATGGGGATGATTAAAACTGTGGGGCAACTAGAGTGCTAGTCCTAGAATCAGGAAGATTTCTCTTCCTGAATTCAAATCCAATCCCAGATACTTACTAGCTGTGTGATCCTGAGAAATCATATAATCCTATTTGCCTCAGTTTCCTCACCTGTAAATGAGCTGGAGAAGGAAATGGCAAACCACTATAGCATATTTACCAAGAAAACCTACAAGGGTCACAGTTGCAGTCCAACATGACTGAAAAAAATTAGTAACAACAATAACAATTAAAACTGTATGAGTTCAATTAGTGTAGTGAGTTCTTCCTGCTTGGTTGTCTTCAAGCAGAGGCTTGGCCATGGAAAGCTTTATGGAAGAGGTGAAATTTCTTGATCTTAAAAAATAGGTAAAGTTTAAAGAGGCAGAAAAAATTAAGAAGTCTTTTTAGCATGAGAGAAGGGTTAAGACAAGAAAACACAAAGCATATTTAGAAAATAAGTGGACTACATCTGAAGCAGAACATTGACATAAGGTTGAAAAAGTCAGTTAGAGTCAAATATTTAAGACTGAGTATAAAACTAAAGAGTAAATACTATCCTGTACTTACTATTCTGTATACATGATCTTCAAAGTAAGGCAGTCCCAAGGAAGGTATGAGTAACCAGTCAGAGAGTACGAAGATGGATAAGTTTCATTCTACCCTCCTTTGGATAGACAGCCAAGGAACTTGTCTCAAATATAACCAAACCTATTTAAATCCTTCAATACTCCTTTTGCTCCCTCTTTCAGTTTTGCAACCTCCCAACTTCTCCCTGTTGAGCCAGGAGAA
The DNA here is from genome assembly GCA_023553655.1 of Myrmecobius fasciatus. NCBI lineage: Eukaryota > Metazoa > Chordata > Mammalia > Dasyuromorphia > Myrmecobiidae > Myrmecobius > Myrmecobius fasciatus. The sequence goes on along the minus strand of JAJPUD010003285.1, from coordinate 211,939 downwards.
GGTCCTTCAAGGCACTTATAACTGCTACCTAGATACTAATAGCCACAAACATATATATTTTTTCCATGGGAAAAATATCCTTTTGCTAGCAAACTCTGTCCCCCAGATCACTTTGTTGCTGTGACTGGTGCTATTTGTAGAGTGGAATCTCTGCTCTGGGGCAGTGACAATGAGTAAGGGCACTCCTTCCTTCTCTTTTGGGTGGTACTGCATGAACAGGATGAACAGATTTGGATGAGTTATGATCTGCATCTCAGAATATTTTACATTTTCTTTTTTTCTTTTTTAATTTTTTTCAATTAATAAGCATTTATTTTTCTCTCCCTCCTACCTCCCCATTCCCCCCCAAAAAAGAAAAAAAGGAAAGAAAAGCCCTTGCACAGCATATCTGCATATTCAAGCCCAGCAGATTCCCTCACTGGCCATGTCCAAAAATGTGTCTCATTCTACATATTGAATCCATCATCTCTCTGTTAAGAGATATACAACTACTGGTATTCTGGAATCATGGGTGATCACTGATCAAAAATTTTATGAATCCATTCTTCCTCCAAACTTCTTTATTCCTGTCAAGGGTAACACCATCCTAACAGTCACCAAAGTTTGCAAGATGGTGTCATCTTCTATTCTTCGATCCTTCCCCCTCATATGATCAATTAATTGTCAAATATTGTTATTTCTTCCTTTAGTACATCTCTTACATTTGTTTCCATCTCTCTAACTCACACAGTTCAAAATACCACCTTTACATGAATCCTGATCCCTACTGCTAATACAACCCTATACTTAATTGTCTTGTATTTATTCTCTATGTACTTATTATATACATTATCCCCCCAACATAACATTAGGTCCTTGAGAGTAAGGATTGTTTTATTTAATGTATTTGCAACCTCAGTAACTAAATCATGGTAAGTACTCAGTAAGTGTTCAAGAACTCTCTCATTAAAAACACGCTTATTTAAAAACACCACAAATTAATTTATTTAGTTTCTTCTATATAGTTTTATTGAGACAGCTAAAAATGTGACATCATCCTCTAATATGTTATCTGCATAAAAAGGCAATCATTAAAAAAAAGAACAGAAAACTAAGCCTTCAGGTCCAATAAATCACATTATTCCTAGTACACTAAGTTTTTTTTTTTTTAATTGTCTTAAACTTACAGCCTATCAATGCAGGAGGACATATTTGCCAATGGACTACAATTTGTTCTGCCAAATCCTACATTTTTATAAAGCATCAACTTGCTTTTCAAAGATGGCTTGATTTCTTGAAATGGAATGTTATCAATATTTATTGGACTGACTTTCTAGCTAATGTTCTGAAGAAAGTGATATAATAACAACAGTAGCTCTAACATATGAAGTGTATCTACTTCAAAATAATACAAAAGCAAAATATTAGATAGGATGATATTAATTATCTTAACATATTTTATTGAATCAAGATAGTCAAACAATGTTAACATCCAGGGTACAAGAAATCTAAAAGATGACTGACAGAAATGTTTGCTGGACAATTTTCAATATATTACACAAGAATTGTACTTATATCACTCAGAAATCAAACAAAATCTTTAAAAGACTTTAGTATTTTCCCAATATATATGCCCATGTGTATCTCTAGTTTATAACCTGTCAGCAACTGACAATGTGGATTTTAATCATCTATTTTGTTTCTGAAATTAAATAGCAATTACATATTAGAGCTCAAAATACTAAGGGGTAAAAAAATGGGAGAGAATAAAGATCATGTACCATTACTCTCAGTAACATAAATGAACATAGAAAACAAAAGTAAAATAGCAGCGTAATAGTATGATTTTTAAAAATCTAGGTCAAAATATAATCTCTTATTTGTATTCATCATCTCTCCTTTTTTATTCCTATAAAAAAGATTATAAGCAGAGTACAGAACCTATTTTGTTGAATTTATTTAGTACCAATAAAATATGTTAGAGAATTTAACAATAAAGTACTATCTCTAAATACATAATTCTTAAAGAAATCAGTGTGTATACAAGTTAGAAAATAAACTCTCCTTTTCTTTTATAAATTTTAGTATCTCTACAAATAATTTTAGGACACAAATTATTTCATCCTTTTAAAAAAAATCTGATTACTTGGGGTTGAAAGGTTTCTATAAACCCAATCAGCTCTATACTGTTACATCTCCAATAGTCCAATTAGCCTGTTACTACAATGGTTTACTGCAACTCCACCCTCACCCCATCTCAGTTAGAAAACTGCATTATTGTTAAGGTTTTCCAACATTTAAAAGCTCTTGATTTGAAGATCCAACTTCCCAGAGTTATTCAATTAACTATAATGTATAATGTTAGAGACTTCTTAGCATATTAGACATTCTCTGCATCCCCAAATAACCACATCTTAACCACAATATTGTAACAGATATAATGTCCTAAGACATACAACAAATACATAATGCCTTTAATTTTTTTAATCATCCAATCATTTAATTCAGTGATCCACATGTGTGACTTTAATAATAAGCAGTACAATAAAAGGAGCAAAATCTCAGCAAAGGAACTTATTGCAAATGTCCAAATCAGCATCCCTTCTATTAACAGGTTGTAGGCATAAGACTTGGTCTATCATGTGCAATATGAATGAAGTTTTATGTGTGATTTCTCTTAAAGGGTAAGAACTCTAAAATCCTGAACTTTGAAAAAACAAGACTCTAGCATATTTATGCATATCATTTAATTTTCCCATTCTTTTGGTCTCCAAACATAAAAGGAATAATCCCAAAATTCACTGTCTTAGCACAGCATCATACATAACTGAAATATGGGCAGGAAAGCAGTCCAATTCAGTATCATTCATTGCAATGGGAAATGTGTTCTGAACTCAAATTATGACTAACTTGTTATACTTCTTAACCATTTCACTGCTGCAATTAAATGTCTAAAAATGGTCTCTATGGTAAGATAATACATTTTTTAAAATGCATACAAAGTATATGTTTATTTTAAAATGTGTCAATTTGAGAAGTATAAATAGTCATAGTTTCTCTTAGGTTTGGGGTTGTTTTTTTTTTTTTTTTCCATGCTCAGATTTTTCCTGTTGGAGGCTACTCCCATAGCTGGAAACCTTCTTTAGTTGTCAAAAACTGAGATTCCCTTTGAAAACCATCTGGGCCACACCTTGTTTGGTCACCCAGGAACTATGAAGTTGGAAGGAAACATTTGTTTTGGTGGTCACAGGGAAATGAAAATCAAGAATCAGATTTTCCACAGCTTACTATCATCAGTCCCTAAACTGACCCATCTTTCAGTTTTGCTCTATTAAGAGTCTAGTGTCATCAGCTACCAGATGTTTGTTGTTTTAGGGTAAGACAGATAGGATGTGATGTGGCCCAAGAGCTGCCAGTATTTAATAGCCTTATTGGTGTGGAAGGATCTTCTTAGAATCTCACCACCATACTATAAAATATTCAACCATTGTCAAGTAAAATATTGTAGCACAGTATTTAAAAACCAAACCAAACCAAACCAAACCAAATCAAGTTTACCACCTCCCTCAAAAATCTCTCAGATTTAGAGTGATGTGAAAAAGATACCAAATTTCTCTCTCTCTCTCTCTGTCTCTCTGTCTCTCTCTCTGTCTCTCTCTCTGTCTCTCTTTCTCTCTCTCTCTCTCTCTCTCTCTCTCTCTCTCTCTCTCTCTGGAAGTTTTCTAAACTGTAATAGGGGTAGTTCAAGCTTTTTGTACTATTAACATGGCCTATCTTTAATCTGTAGGGTGGGGGGGGGTGGGAGTAGAGGGGAAGTGTCTAAAAGTTACCTAGGATCCCTCCACTTGTAGCAAGGATGGAAAACAACAACAAATATCAAGACATTTACTCCTTAGAGACTTGACATCCCTTAAGAGAACGAAAGGAATCAGTGCACACTATCCCCCACACTACCACCCTCTCCCTGAAACACTCGGCCTTGAAAAATGCTTTTCTTTTACGCCGGGTTGTACGAAAAGGATTGATTTTCACGTCTTCCAGACCTGACCGTGAGAAAAGACCGGCTGATTCATCTTGCCCTGTCCCTTTTCCAGCTTCCAACCCCTTCTACTCCTCTTACCTGATAATGTCGTCGTTGTGTCCCAAGAAGAATTTCTGGTTATGCTCCCGGGTGTTGTACACCACTCCTACTCCAGCCACGAAGTAGACCACTTCCTTGCCCGCGGTATAGTACAGGTTGTTGCGGCACTGGTGACCCCTGTAACCGTAAACCCACTCCAGCCGAAGCTGGCATCTAGGAGCTGTCCGATCCGCCATGATAACGCAACCCCACTCTCTCACACACACACAGGGACACACACACAGGGACACACACACAGGGACACACACACACACACACACACACACACACACACACACACACACAAAGTCTGCTCAGTCCTTTCCCTTTCTCCCGTCCCCCACCTTGCCTAAGGCTCTTGGTAGGAAGAGCTCGGGGCTGCGGCAGGGCTGAGAGTCTTCAGTTGGCACTTAGAGATTCTGATTTCCAAGAGGAAACGCATCCACAGCCCCGTGTGCCCGCTGCCACCATAATCTGCTGCTGCTGCTGCTGCTGCTGCTGCTGCTGCTGCTAACGATGAGCAGCTGCTGCTGCTGCCGCCACCGCTGCTCCACTGGTTTGCAACCCAGACACTTTTGGGGAGATAGATGAAATGGAAACACTCACTGGTCTTGGACGGATATTGCTCCAAAGACAAAAGCAACTTCCAAGTGCCGCCACTACCTGCAAGGTCTCTCTGACTGCCCCTTCTCGTAATTGGCACCTAAAGAGCTTCTTGGGATTCTCTCCACTTTCCCAAACACACCTTTTAAAAATAGAGATCTATATGTTCAAACAGCAAGGATAGGAACCAGTCTATATGTTTTAAGTTGCGGAGGACTGGAATTCTGCAGCAATCCCTTGCATTTATCTGGTGGCAACCTGGATTTTATCGGGAACTCTTGCAAGCTTTTCCATGATGGACCTTCCTTTCCAAATTGTCCAGCAACAACCAGGATGAGTGAACAAAAAACAAATAGAATTAAATAAAATTACTAGGTTTTACACACACACACACACACACAGAGTCACATAATCTAACCAAATGATTCCCAAACTGACCTCAGCTTGCAGCTCCTCCCCAACTACCCACCGTTATAAAATATCTAACAAAACACGCTGGTTGGTGACTGAACAAGTTGGTAATGATTTAGAGCATGTCTTGTTCTCTTTCAATTAAAAATGACCCTAAATCCAAGACAGAAATTGGTCATTTTTGAAGGAAAAAAACCCTATAATTTGTTCATATCCTTTGGGGACGTATTTTTAAAAAAAATCCACATTCTTCTCTCCCTAGATCTGCGTGAAAAAATAAATTAAAGAGCTCCGGCATCAATGCACTCGTCAGCCTCCTGAGACTAAATCAAAAACGTCATACGAGATTCTGAATCTGAGGAAAGAGAAACAAGAGCGATTTTGTAGTGTCTCTGTGTGTGTGTGTGATTGCTCGTTCGCACTTGTAGGGAGAAGGAAGGATGGAGGGAGGAGAGTCAAAGAAAGACAGAGACAGAGATAGACATTAGACATTGACACAAACTATTCCTGGAGCTGGAAAAAACTGAACAATTATGAAGTGGAGATTAATAAATCTTTCCTAAAGGTATAAGCCAAAGCTCTAATGTGGGGTGCGGGGTGGAGGGTACACTAGCTGGCTTTGAACCAGTACTTGGAAGGGTGTCTCCTAAACCCATTTACAAACTGAAAACAGCTACGCTGCCTCTCGAGGACCTTCGTTCCCGTGCAGGTCATAGCTCTGTGCACCTCTCACCTGCCTGTCACGTAGAGACCCTCGATCCCTCCAAACCGTCCTTCCCTGGGGTGGAGCTAAGGTGGCGGGCACTGCCTGGGGCAGTGAATTACCCCTATCCAACTCAGTCCCTCACAGGGGGAACTGAATTTCCGCCCCAAATTCAGAGATAGCCAGCCTCCCTTTCTCTGTGGTTACAGCCCTAGCTTACAGCGGTCCAGGTCTAGGTTCCCCCGCCCCCAGTGCAGAAGGCTGTGCCCAAGACCTTGTGGCTTAGAAGACCGGCAGACCCTGCTTCCTCCCTTCCCTGCTCTCTCCCTCCTTGCCTCCCGCTCCCGGGTGGGGGCGGCGGGGTCTGCTTAATCACTAGGACAACGAGGGGAGGGCTGTTCTTCCTCCTGCTAAGGCTCTCGGGGAAAGGGGACTGGAAAGAGGGAGGAGGGGCTTCGGCGCAGGCGTCTCCCGCTTTAGAGAATCACAGCCAGCTGGTAACTAAGACACCGGCGCTTGGAAACCTCAACGCCTTCCCTTCTTCCCACCAAGCGATTTCTTTGTGGTTCAAGGGATCCTGGGAAATGTAGTTCACAGCGGCCGAATTTACCCAGCTTCTTTGCAGGAACTGTGCGGAGAACGCCCACAAATCCCAGGATTCTCAGCTGCCAAAGTAGCGTAGTACGAGAGCGCTTTGGGGGCTAAAGGTATTTGGGTGGGGAGCTATGCGAAGCGGACCGTTTCTCTGGAGGGGCGCGCCCTAGCGACCGCCGCCTCTGGAGGCCTGTGCAGGCTTGTGCGTCTAGAGGAAGGACGCGCGGGGGGGGGGGGAGAAAGCAGAGTCCCTACTGCCTAAGGCTCTCCCCACCACCTTGTGGAAGGTCATTCTCCTGAAACCTCTTGTCTGAACTGATGCTTCCAGAACTGGCGAGCTCCTTTATTTTCTATCTCGTTCAGCTTCCTTTTCCATTCAAAAAGAGCGACCTAAGGATTAACCTCAAACTTTGCAGATTGGCAAGGACAGTAGATGGGAGATCAGTGTTGGAGGGAGGATCAGTGTAGGATCATAAGAACTCTGGTGCATTGTTGGTGAAACACCGAGATGGTCCAGTCATTGTGGAAAGTAATTTGGAATTGTGCAACTAAAGTGACTAAAATATCCATAATCTGACCCAGAGATTCCATTATTAGGAATTTGCCCCAAGGAAGCCAGAGATAGGAGAGCCTCATATTAACCTTAATTATTATAGCAGTACTTTTTGCAAGGAATTTGAAACTTTGGAGATGCCCCTTATTAGGGAATAACTGAATAAATCGTGGTACATGAGGGTAAGGAATTATCATTAAAATGTAAGAAATATGATTAATACAGAGAAGCATGGAAAGATCTTCATGAGTTAATGCTGAGAAAACTTGATGCAAAGAAACTTAACAATATCTGTAACAATATAAATTGAAAACAACTACTCGCACAAATCAAAAATGAGTTTTACAAAATTATAGAGAACAATCATGACAAAAAAGAAGGGATATGGGAAAATATCCCCACCCTGCCCTTTGGCAAAGATGAAAAATCTACAAGTGTCACACAATCCACATATTTTCAGACTTTTTTGATGTGCTGATCAGTTATGATGATTTTTTTTCTCTTTTTGTCTTTAAAAATACTATCTGTTATGTGGATAACTACCTGGGAAGGGGAGGGGAAGGGAAACTGTAGAAAATTATAGTGATGTCAAAAAATAAAAAACATAAATGAGCTTTTTGTTTTTAAAAAAAAACAATCACCTCCTCTCTCTTCTTCCTTCCCCCTAATCCTCCCATCATGGATCTTGAAAGGTAGTAGAGACACCACACTTAGACCATAAAATTACAGTCTCTAAGTGTCTTTCAGAGGAAATAGTAATGTCACTAAAGAGAATAATGATGAGAAAAGCATGGATTTGATGGAGTATTTAGAGAAGAGATTCATGCTGAAGGTGATACAATTGTGAAGAAATTGAGGGAGTAATTTACAAGATATCTAAAGGCTGAGAAGATACCAAAAGTATAGAAAAGTCTCTGAATTTATTGATACCAAAAAAAAAAAAAAAAAACCAGTGACAGGACACTATCAACCACCAACCTATATGCTTACTCTTTTATCTATATAAAATATTTATGACAGTCATCCATCTACCAATTAAAATCTTCATCTAACCACTTATCCTGGAGGAGGATGGTAGGGAACAAGCTTTCACTAACAATATTTAACATGGACCACATTAACATGCATTGAATATCCAAAAGAGCTTGTCTACATCAGTATGTATATCTCATGCAGACAATATAGCTGGACAATAAGCCTGTGTATCTGAAATATGTGATATCCCTCACAGAAAACTGAACTTTGGAGTAAAAATTGAAAAGGATAGTGGATTGAATTGTACATGATTGCTTGCATGTCGTCAACCCATTAGACTCTGAAAACAAGAACTGTTTTTTATTTGGTTGATTTGCCTTTTTTTTTTTTTAACAACTTCAGCACTTACTTCAGTGTTTGACACATGGCAAATGACTTAATAAATCCTTGTTGATTTGCTACTTTTGGACAGCTTGAATTATTAAAAAGTTTGTCTGATATGAAGCCTAATTTAAATAATTCACAATATCCATATACCTCTTGAATGTTTGCCACCCCAACCTCATTATGGAGCTCTTCACTTATCATGCAATTATGGAAGAAATTTCTATATATTATTGTTTCCATTTTTTGTTGGATGACTACAAACTTCTGTGCTTCAGCAGGATATTAACAAAGATTACTCTACTTAATTGTTTTGAGCAGAGGTCAGAGGGAAACTTAAAGAAAGAAAAAAATTATCAGAAATAGCATTTTGCTGATATCTGTAAAGGATGAAAAAGTGTAGAATTCAGTTGGATTACTTGAAGCAAATTGGGACTGAGTAAAAAGGATGGTATACACAAGTGGCATATGTGGTCATTCTATCATTATGTGCATTTACATTATAACAATAATGTAAGAATATAAGTGTTGCTATTCTATTAGTAGAAGAGTAGCTAGACCAGACCAAGCATAAACAGAATATGTAAACTGGAAATAATACAGTTTTAAGGGCACTAAGGTCCTCAAGTATAAGGCTAAAGATGAGTGAAAAATATGCAAATAAAGAATGATTGGAAGAAAAATATGGATATTTTATTACTAAAAAAAGACTAAGAAGATATTGGTAACAGCTGACACATCTTGTAAAAATCTTTATTAATATTAAGTGAAAATTTACAGACCTGCAGGGAGCATCATTGATGAAAATATGTGAATATAGAAGGTAGATTTTCTTAAGTGACATTCTACAACAGAATATATATTTACAAGCACACAGTTGACTAGAAGAAGAAAATACCCCACTGTTCTTATAGTTTCTTGTCTACAAAAACTATTTGATCGGGTAGAGAAAATGCTAATTTAAAGGTTCTCCTCCAACAAGGAACCCTCATGCAAATTTTAAAATTGCACAAGATTCTTTGACAGATGCTAAAAGAAGAATAAATTTGAAAATCCTCTTATTAGCTCATTTACATTAGCCAATTCTGAGACATAACTCTGTTATAGTTAACTTTGTGCCATGGTAAATGTGCTATGATAAATAGAATTTTGGACTTTGGAGTGAGGAAGACCTTTTTTTAAAACTTGTCTCTGACATTTATAACCTGGGTAACCAGAGGCAAGTCATTTAGCCTCCTTGGGTCTTGATTTCTCTATTTGTAAAATGTATAATATTTTAATTTCCAATTTTATAACAGTGTGAAACTAAATGGACATAATATTAATAGCTAGCCTTGAAGTTTGCAAAGCACTTTTGTATATGTTATTTCATTTGATCCTCACAATTATCCTAGGAAGTAGATACCATTTTATTGAGGAGGGAATTGACATCAAGAAAGGATATATGACTTGCCAAAAGCCACATAACTGATAAGTGTCAGAAGCAGGATTTGAACTCATAGTCTTTCTAACTCCAAGATACCTGGCACTCTTATCTACTGCAGCTCTTATCTGTAAAATAAAGTACAGAAGACTCATACTCAGCAAAGGAAGTTGATGCCATCACCTAGGACTCCAACACAGAGTCAAAATGACAGAGGGATTCTCTAGAAGTAGTAAGGTCATCCAGATGCTCTCCTTTAGGTGTTAATTGATCTGAAACATGGCAAACTCTTCTAGTTAAGATCCATAATCACTTAAAAAAATTTGGACTAATTCTCCACACAGGAAAAACAAAGTAGATAAAAAAAAATGTCTATTGCACGGACCTGTTCAAATATGAGAAACCTGTACTTACTGTTAGGTTCCAATCTATGAGGCAAATTTCTATTTTAAAAAATTAACCATAGTTGTTCAACTAGCATTAAGCATCTACTTTTTGTCAAGCATTGCTTGTGATAGTGTCATGATAAAATGACTCATGCTTATGTTTCTAGTTAGAGAAGCTGGAGAGTTAAGATCCTAGCTCTATGCTAGGAGGGATCATTCTTTCTTGTGTGACTGTCACACCTGTCCTATACCTCATGCCACAAACAAAGGGATACCAGGTTATTTAAGAACAGGGTAAATCACAAGTATTTATGAGAAATAATATCAAGTCTATCAAATGTATTCTTTAAGAGAATTTTAAAAAACATAATTAAGCAGAAGTAAAGGGTGGGGGAAGAAAATTAAGGTCTATTGCTCCTATCTGTTTTTTTTCCCTATCAAGATTTTACCAAAGCAAGCAACCATGAAGAAAACAGAGTCACATACTTCTTTATCTGTCCATTTAGAGGGTAACTCTCATGGTCTTAAAGAAGGGAACTGCTGATGTCATGATCTCTTCTGCCTCAGTCTTATTGCTCCAGAGCAATATCAATTCTCCTTTTCCCGAAAGACCCTCAAATCTCCCTTTGTATGTGAAAAAATCCTTGCCCTGCAGGCCTAGTCTTATAATAACTTCCTCTCTCCCCAATCTGAATCTTCATGGACAGCCAAAGCTTTCCAGTGGTTGTTACACATGCAGTTAGATAAATATGCCATGAACCTGATCCGTAAGTACATAAATCTTGGACAGACACTGCAAATGGATGGTAAAACTGGTCCAAAGTTTAATGAAGAAAGCAGAACTTTTGGTCTTTCAATGCTTCTCCCTGAAACAAACAACAACAATAAAAACCCGTCTTTTTGACATTAATATTTTTTGTGTTGCTAGATAGCATTCAAATCAAGGAATATTACAATCTCTGATAAATCAAAAACCAGGTTGCTCAAGAAGCATGGAGAGCATGTGAATATGTAGCATGTATTACCAATAACAAACTGAGTGCAAAAAGTGAAAGAAAAAATATTACACAAGAGATATATGATGGAAAAAGCAGGTAACACAAAGTAAAGGATAATGGATAGAAAACCCATCTATTTTAATGATGAACAGACTAAGAGGAAGGCATTTAGTACATTTGGTGGATCCCCAACAGAGTATATACAAGACAACATCAGTAAGAGTTGCACAAGATAAAAAGGCATGAAATTTAGATAACTCAGGTACCTCTCAAATTGGCTAAGATGACAGGAAAAGATAATGATGAATGTTGGAGGGGATGTGGGGGAAACTGGAACACTAATACATTGTTTATGGAGTTGTAAACTAATTCTGGAGAAAAGGGGCTATCAACCTGTATACCATTTGATCCAGCAGTGTCTCTACAGGGCTTATATCCCAAAGAATTCATGAAGGAGGGAAAGGGACCCACATATGCAAAAATGTTTGTGGCAGCCCTTTTTGTAGTGGAAAGAAACTGAAAAGTGAGTAGATGCACATCAGTTGGAGAATAGCTAAATAAGTTATGATATATCAATGTTATGAAAAATTATTGTTCTATAAGAAACGATCAGCAGGATGATTTCAGAAAGGCCTGGAAAGACTTACATGAACTGATGGTGTCAAGTGAGTAGAACCAAGAGAACACTGTACATGGCAACAGCAAGATTATATGATGATCAATTCTGATGAATGTGGCTCTTTTCAACAGTGAGGTAATTCAGGCCTGTTCCAATGGTCTTGTGATGAAGAGAGCCATCTACACCCAGAGAGGATTGTGGGGACTGAGCATGGATCACTCTTTTTGTTATTGTTTTTCACTCTTTTTTGTTATTGTTTACTTGCATTTTGTTTTCTTTCTCATTTTTTTTCCTTTTTGATCTGATTTTCCTTGTGCAGCATGATAATTGTGGAAATATATATAGAAGAATTGCATATGTTTAACACATATTGGATTACTTGCCATCTAGGGAAGGGAGTGGGCCTTCCGCCCACTTTGGAACACAAGGTTTTGCAAGGATGAATATTGAAAAGCATGCATATGTTTTGAAAATAAAAAGCTTTTGCCATCTAGGGGAGAGGAAGGAGGGAAAGAGGGGAAAATTTGGAACACAAGGCTATGCAAGGGTCAATGTTGAAAAATTATCTGTACATATGTTTTGAAAATAAAAAGCTTTAATAAAAAAACAAAAAAGAAAATAAAAAGCTTTAATAATAAAAAAATAAAAAGGCATGAATGAATTGTAATAGGCACTATTGAAGGTAATGCCCAAATTGATGAGATCATATGATTATTGAACGGTTAAAGTATAAGTATTTTCACATAATCCAAGTAAAGTAGTATTTTGATCTTCATTTCAGTAATTTTTCATATTTTACACAAGGCATTTGCAAGACACTGGATATACCACATAAATGCCTTTCCCTCAAAGAACATAACTCCTATTAAGCCTTGCTGCTCATTACCTAAAGAATAGCTTTGGCAATACTACTACCTAGTCTGTATACTCAGTAGGTCTAAGAAAAAGGAAAAGAATGTATATGTATATATACAAAAAATATAATAGTTTCTTTGTGGTGACAATTAAAAGTTGAGGGGATGCTCATCAATTGGGAAATGACTAAACAATGTGATTGTGATGGAAAATTATTGTGCCATAATAAATGATGAAAGGGAAGGTTTCAGAAAAACCTGAGATTTATGTGAGTTGATAAAAAGTGATGTAAGCAGAAGCAGAAAATTATACACAGGAACACCAATATTGTCATGATAATCAACTGTGAAAGACTTAACTGCTCTGATAAATACAATGATCCTAAACAGTTCCAAAAAATACATTATGAAGCACCAGCCCTGAAGTCAGAAGGACCTGGGTTCAGATCTGGTCTCAGAAACTTAACACATCCTAGCTGTGTGACCCTGAGCAAGTCACTTAACCCCAATTGCCTCAGCAAAAAAAAAAAAAAAAAA